>CABHPH010132978.1:0-20386 GCA_902168325.1 Peromyscus nudipes
ATTGCTCTCGGAGCCAGGCTGATCCTCTAGACCTGGGCAGGGTTTAGGGCAATAGAGACTCCTGCTAGCCCAGAAGAAGTCTATAAAAGGCCTCCGTTTATGAACTCCAAGCTGAGGGGGATTTTAGAAGCTGGCTTTATCATTGATTTTGCGGGGGAGGAAGCTAGGTTCACAGCTTGGCTGCGGCTCTACAGTGGGCTACAGGCGAGAAGGAGTTATTGATGTGACCTCCGACCTTGGGAGGAGTCATAATGAGGCTAAGAAGCTTCCATTTGGGTGGGAAATCCTGTGAAGAGGGAACTTCTGTTTCTGAGGTAGATAACATGGTTCTGCCAATGCCAAGGATGGAGAGAAATGAGATTCTCCTCCTGGGGTCTCCAAGGAGGCCCAGGCTTAGCACTGGGGTTGCAAAGAACAACAATTCCAGCAAGTGCAGGAGTCAAGTGATTTCCCAGAGGGTGCAGGCCCAGCCTACCCTCCTGGTCCCCCAGGCCCTCCCTCCAGCAGCTCAGTCAATCCCCCATTCCCCATCCAAGGCATAGAGCATAGGAAAAGCAGGAGACACCCACCTGGTCACAGGGTGGACAATGACATCTCTGGAGTGAGCTCTGTGGGATCCTTCCTCTCCTGGGCTGTGAAACCTTTGGAGGATGCCATGCTCACCCTGAGCCTCAGTGTCATCACCTGTGACAGATTTCACTCAGCATTTGGTGGGGGTAGGGTCTAGGGCAAGAACAGCCATGGATGCCAGGTACTGAGCTGACTGACAGCACCATCTGTGGGACCTTGGACTCTTGTCTCTGCTGTGAGGTGGGAATGGAGTTGTCCTCATGAGCAACAACAACACTCAGTCCCATGCTGGGTATGTGTGGCCAGTGCCAATGTCCCTTACCCTGGTTCCACACACAGGGACAAAAGCCAGGAGCCGCATGCTCCTCATATTTTCTCTCCTCCACCAGATGAGGTCGGAAGGTAGTGGCAGCACTGGCTCTGGATGCTGGCCCTGCAGCACCCTGATTCCCTTTGTGCCTCAGTTTCCCCTTCTGTAAAGGGGAAGAGGATGCAGAGCTCTGACTGACTGAGAAATTTCTTCTCACTGGGCTTTACACACCTTGTACTCTCCCTGGACAGACATCACAAGAATCCTATCGGGGATACTATCAGTCTTATTTTACTGATGGAGAAACTGAGGCACATGTGGGCAATACCCTGCCCGGAGTCATCTAGAATGAAGGATTTGACCCAAAGGATCTTGGCTCCCAGGCACCCAGTCAGGGATCCCGTAAGAGAAATGACTTGGTAAACTGAAGCGTGCTGTAGAAGTACCAGGCACGGCCACCTGCTGTGAGGGAGAGAATGGGAACAAGAGGTCTTGGAGAGACGTAACTTCATGAGGTAGGGTCCAGCCCAGGGCTCAGATGGGTGGCAGGGGGCTGTCCCAGACTCAGTCCTGTGAACAGAAAATATGCAGCCCCGGAAGCTTGCCCGTCTTGATGTTAGTTGGTTCTTGCCTCTCTTCCTAAGAATTTGCACATTCTCCCGTCGTTTGGTATCACCATGTTATCAATTTGATGTCTTTGGCCCTATAATCAGGAGTGAGTTGTGGCCTCATCTCAGCCGCTCACGAGGGTCTATTGACTCATCTGCCCTCACTATTTAGCGAGTAATTCTTCCCATGGGCTTCCATTGATTTCCAGATAGAAATATTTCTCCATGTAACGGGATCCTGCCTCAGGTGAATGAGAGTCATGTTAGCACGGCTCTCTCTCTGGACCATTTAATTATAAGAACAGCATCAGTTCAATACAAGGAACACTGTGTGCCCTCCTATGGATGCTTGCTTTGTTCCTTCAGGTGTTTTGCCTTTTAGCAAGCTTCCCCCATCTCTGATTTGTGTGTGTGTGTGTGTGTGTGTGTGTGTGTGTGTGTACACTCGTGTACTTGTGTGCGTGGAGGTCAGAGGTCAGCCTCAGACGTTGTTCCCCAGGATCTTCCCACCTCATTGTTTTTGAGGCAGGACCTCTCACTGAGCTGGGAACTCACCAGGTAAACTAGGCTGGTTGGTCAACAAGCTCCAGGGATCATCCCCCCTCCACCTCTATAGCGCTAGGATTACGGGCACACATGACCACCCCCAGCTTTTTATGTCGGATTTTGGGATCCAAAGCTAGGTCCTCACACTCCTGTGGTGAGTGCTTCGCCAATGGAGTCGACTCCTCAGCCTGCCTTATTTCTCAGTGATAGCCTGACACATCATTTGCTGGTCACAGTCTCTGAGGACAGGTCTGCAGACTGAGGTACTAGGTTTACCTAGCTGGGAGTTGCTGGGAGTTTTTTCTTTGTGGTGTGGCTGTAGTACCTAGGCTAAAATACCCCCCAGTATTCCTGCCTTCTGACTCCCATCCTGTTTAAGAGTTTCCGGAGAGATTCCTTAAATAGAATCTGAAGCTTGTCACTCTTCCATCTATAACCCCCCTTTCTCCAGTTCAACCATATTGTGCCTTTTGACTTCTTTGTTTTAGAAGAGAAACCTATTTGAGTGTATCTTCTCCACTAGACAATTATACTAGTTCTCTGGCTGCTCTAAAGTTTACCTTCTACAGTTCTAATTTTGAAGAATTTAATGATCATGTCTCGGCCTACCCCGTTCGGGTGTCTGTCTTTGTTCACGGCACTCAGCTTCTTGGATATGTAGGTCTGTGTCTTTCACCAAATTTAGAAGCTCTCTGTGGTCATTGTTTCGGATACTCTCATTCCCATGCCACTCTCCCACTTGACGTCTGCTGAGATGACTGTGAGCATTTCCACCGTGCTGCGTGAGCCTCCAGACTGTATCTCCTCCCCTTCGCCGAGGCAGGTGACTTCCATCGTCTGCCTCTGAGCTCATCGATTCCTTCCCACCCTCTCTCTAGTGCTGCATCTGTCCGGAATGTTGTTTCCATGCCTGTGTCTCTTAGCCCTGTGATGTCAGCTTTCTATAAACTTCTGTCTATGTACTGGGATTTCCACCTTGTTTGGAGATGATTTGGAGTTGGTCTGAAGCATGTTATGGTGACTGTTTAAACAAATCCTTGTCAAATAATTCCATGATCTGACTCATCCTGAAGTTTGGCATTGCTGTATCTGTTCATTCCTGTTGTAACAAAGGAGGGCGCCCAGGCGGGACGGTTGCATCTACACTGGAAGAGGATTCAGCAGCTTTGGGACAGGGAAGGCGCCTGCTTTGGTGTGGTAACGAGAGGCTCCTGACACTTTGCTCGCTAGTAATTCCGCTGTGCTGTGAAGGAGAACCTGGGTGTGAATTCTAACTCCAGTGCTTATTCACTCATGGATGGGTCTCCAACTCTTGCCTGGAGCTGCACCTGCTCTTGACAACCCATGACGCTTTCCCGCTGTGCGGGGCTCAGCAGATGTGTGCTGCACCTGCACGGTCAGAGAGGCCCTGTGCTCTCTGTCTTGGTCTTGCACACGTGCATCTGGGCCCAGAAACTTCTCCATGGTCTCTGGCCTTCAGGGTGGGTAGAACCCCTGAACAGGAAGTTGGTGGGTCCTTCCGCCAAGAGCCCGACCACCTCAGCAACCATTTTCCTAGAAAACAATAGCTGTGCCCTGTGGGAAACAGTAACATGCCCTTCCCCCTCCTTAGCCAATGGTTTTTGGGGCTTTTTTGGGCAGATAGCACTGGGGTTGGGGCCTCGGGGACCAGAGGGAAGGTCAGTGTGAGTGGTGCCACCCCTGGGCACGTGGTTCTGGGTTGTATAAGAAAGCAGGCTGAGCAAGCCAGGAGGAGCAAGCCAGTAAGCAGTGTTCCTCCATGGCTTCAGCTTCTTTGGTTCCTGCCTCCAGTTCCTGTCCTGCCTTCTCTTCATGATGGACTATAACTCTGAGCTGAAATAAACCCTCTCTTCCCAAAGCTGCTTTTGGTCATGTTCTTTATCCCAGCAATAGTAACCCAGGCACTTCTCAAACCCTGTCCCTTGGTTCTTGAATACTCACCTACCATTGAATGGCCTTGAAGGTCCCTTGGCCCTCCCTGTCTCTAAGGAACAAGGAAGAAGCCCAGAGAGGGAGACTGATTTCCCAAGGTCACACAGCAGTCATAGGAGGGCTCAAGGGCAGGTCCTTGCAGCCACCCTGAGCCGCTGCTGACACACTGGAGAGTGCTCAAACCATTCTCTTCCGCAACCAGCAGACCCAGGACTAACAACAGTTCCATCACACCCAGAGTTGACAGCTAAGGAGTCCCTGTGTTCGTAGCGACTTTTAAAAAGAAGGTTCAAAGAGAAGTTGATAAATGGAGCCTCTCCTTTTCCCCCAGGGGATTATAGATTTCCTTTCTCCCTCTTACTATTACCCTTTCATTTTTCATGGGTCTCTGACACACAGCCTTTCCCAGCAGCCACGTTCTCCGAGGACTCCGCTCCTGCTGCAGACTGGGCCTGTGAGGCTGCGGTGGACACTCAGTCCCTCGGCCGGCCACCCCCTCCTCCAAGCCCACTCTAAACTCTGTTCCAGGGACTGGAGAATATTCAGGGGGAAGTCACCCATGTGGCCTTAAGTGTCTCAGCAATCCTGTTTACAGAGTTAACAAATGGCAACTTTCTACAATGAATCTCTGCTTGGCTCAACACGTCACATAACCCGTATCTGATGCAGCGGTCCCCCTGGCCCGTGGGGACATACCCCAGACCCTTACGTGGGTACCCGAACCTGCAGCTAGCGAATCCCTTCTCTACTGTTTTCCCATGTGCATTCATGTCTATAATCAAGTCGAATTTGTCAATTAAGCCATGAATTGGATACTAATGGTGGTACATAGTACTAGAGAGGTCAATGCTCTCTCTCCCAAAAGGTCTTGTTGGTTCTACAACTTCCTAAACCACACCACTGGCTGGGGACGAGGTGTTCAAATGTATGAGCCTTTGGGAGACATTTTCATTCAAACCACAAAAGGAGTTACCTGCTCAGCTAAGCCAGGATCAGACCCCCAATCTCATCTTCTAAAGAGGTCTTTGGAGACAGGGAGGGGGTAAGTCTCAGCTGGGGGAGGTGTTTTCCATTGGCTAACACAGTGGAGTAGATTTATCAATGTAAAAGCAAATCTTCCTATTAAGATAGTTGCCAATCCCAGACTGTTCCTGGGCTGCAGTTGGTCACCATTACTCCGAGTACTTAAAGCAAAATATTCTAGATAAAGCATGTTCAATGTGGGCTGTCTTCACTCTCCGACAATGCGGATCTTGTATGGAGTTTTCCTCCTTCTCTTCACCTTTGCATGGAGAGAGGCTGTTTGTGGCAAATGCCAAGCATGGTACTGGGACTCTGGTGTGAAGGGCCATTATTAAGTAACAGAAAGGTTCCTTACATCCAAGTCCGATGATAGACGTTATTTGACTAGTCAGAAGGTAGCATGTACCTTGGGGACACATTGGAGAAAGGAAGATTCCCATGCTGGATGGATGGACAAGATTCCCGTGAGATTTGATGATGTCTACTTAAAGCAGGGCATGTATGGAAACTCAGAAATTACTTATCTCTGTATACTTTAATGGAAATTCTCCATGTAATACTTTTGGACTGTGGTCGAGTGTGGTTAACCAAAACCAGAGAAGGCCAAATCTTACACACTGAGGGGCTTTGTCACGAGGTAAATACAGGTGTATCCACATTAAACTCTGATGCCTTTTGTTTGTTTGTTTGGCCCTTTTTGAGGCACTAGGTAGGTACTGTCCGGCCTGCTTCTGCCTTCTGTGTGCTGGGATTAAAGGTGTGTGCCACCACAGCTGGCCACAATGACATCTTCATTCAGATCAGCCACATCTCAAGGGCTCAGCTCCTGTGTGTAGCCAGCAGCCACCAGGATGGGGAATACAGGACTAACAGTGTCCCAGTGTCCCCTCAGTTCTGATGGTCTGGATTCAATATCAGGATCGGGGGCTGGCTTTTGCAGATGGTGGAAGTGGGCTGCCAACATAACATCCTGGCTGTGAGCAGAGGCTTTGCAGCCACTGGGTCCTTGGTTTAATTCCCGAGCCTGCCCCTTATTGCAGGTGCCTTGGACAAGTGACCTTCTGGTTTGTGGGGAGACAGCTGAAGTTGTGGAGATAAATCACCAGGCACACTGCTCTGCCCTGTCTCATGGAGAATGATGGCTGCTGTGATCACACAGGGATTCTGCTCCTGTCTCCTGCAGAGACCTGACTCATTCTGTGACTGTCTCTCCTGGCTGTACCTCTTCACAGATGGCTGGTGTGTCCTGGCCTGCTGATCTGCTGGGAAGTAGTTGCCCTGTGTGAGACTGTTCTGCAAGGAGGGTCTGTAGGACTCCCAGAGCATACAGCCTGGCCAGGGTCTGAGCAGATCTCCATCACAGTTCTTCCTGCTTTGTTCCAGGAAGGCTGGGGAGGAGAGGGGATCTCCAAAGTTGATTGCCAGGGTGTGAACTTGGTGATCTGGACAGCATTTACCAGGCATGTGGGCAATGCTCACAGAGGCTTTGGGTGATATAAGGAACTTCCCCCCACCCCATGGTGACCTGGTAACCACTATGAACTGTGGCCTCCTCCTCTAAAGCACACACACACACACACACACACACACACACACACACATAAGGCCTCCTCATGGGCAAGTGCATGTCTGTTTCCCACTGACTCCAGTCCCACAGAACTGAGAGAAACCTAGGCATCTTTCTCACTTCATGGCTCTCAGGAAACTGCAAAAAGAAGAACTGCCAAGACAGGGTCCTGTATGCTTGCATATAATGTAAATATTTACGTTGTCCAAATTAACACCTACATCAACAACGCAGGAGGTGCGACTCACCGATACAAGGTGTGGGGAACTTCTGCTCCAGGGAGAGTGGGAAGAAAAACATGCAGAAAAAATGAGGCTGGGGGAAAGGCTTTAATGGAGACTTTTTCTCAAGAAAAGGAAAGGAGCTTCGCAGGGGGATGGGGGAACTGAGGCTCAGTCCCCCAAGGCCAGAAGGATGTGGTAGTCTTTGGAACTGTTCTGGGTTGTGTCGTGTCCCCCCGCCCTGCTCCTGGAACCTGAGGCCAGGTGTGAACTTTATCACCCCTCACCACAGAGACAGTTCTGTCAGCTGCTTCCTGCTGTTTGCCACAGAGGGCCCTGGCAAGGCACAGATGACGGCTAGTATAGTGTGTGGTCACTGCTGGGGCACACAGCAAAGAGTGTCCTGAGCTTGAGACAGAGTCCAAAGTGCTGTTGTCGGTACTGCTGTTACCATGGTGACCTTTCTGGGGTGAGGGTCTCCACGCCCATCATGATCGACATCATGGCCGCCGTACTAACCAAGGCTGTCTCATGACACTCACTGTGCCAGTGTCCCCTTTGCCATCACCACGGTCGCTGCCATCTTTCTCAACCCTGGGAGAGCATCACCGGGCTTGGCTTTCAAGGTTGGTATCAAAGCTGCAGCGCAGAGGGGCGCTGACACCCGTCCTGTGACAGACACACAGCAAGCCGGTGGGGGAGGGGAGATTCAAACCTCGGGGTGCCTGGCTCAGAGGCTGTCAGAATTTGGATTGGAGGTGTCCCCCGAGGGCTGTGCTGGAGCTTCCGGAAGGTGACTGGATCACATGGGCTGTGGTCACCTTGCTGGATGAATCCACAGATGCAGCCAGACTTTGATAGTTGTCTTAGTTTGGGTCTCTATTGCTGTGAAGAGACACCACGGCAACTCTTATAAAGGAAAACATTTAATTAAGGCTAACTTACAGTACAGCAGTTTTTAGTCCATTATCATCATGGTGGGAAATAAGGCAGCACATAGGCAGACATGGTGCTGGAGAAGGAGCTGAGAGTTCTTATATCTTGATGCACAGGCAACAGGAAGTAGTCTGAGACACTAGGCAGCTTCTTGAGCATATATGAGACCCCAAAGTCCACCTCCCCAGTGACACACTTTCTCCAACAAGACCACACCTACACGAACAAGGCCACACCTCCCATTAGTGCCACTCCCTTTGGGGGCCATTTTCCTTCAAACCTCCACAGTGGTGCTTTTTGGAGGCAGTGGAAACTCAGAAGGGGCTCTAGGAAGCAGATCATGGGACTTGTGGCTTTGAAGGTTACACCACATCCTCCAGTACCCTTTGCCTGCTGTCTACTTGAAGAAAGCTACTTTACATTTCTACATGCTTTCTACTAGGACACCTGGCTGTACTATACATGGCCCCAAAGTCAAGTGACCAGGACTGAAAAATCTGTAAGGAGCCAAAGTCAACCTCTTCTGGCAAGACATGTCCTCAGGCATTTTGTTGCAATCAAGGAAAACAGCTGCAGAAGCAGAATCTCCACCCATTACCCACAAAACCCAAACAGCAGAGTATAGATGTGCCTCTGAATGTGATCCTCACAGGTTGACCCACTGACCTTCCACCCACACAGACTACTGCGCATAACTGGCAGCTGAAGGCCTACTGTGTGTCTCGGTAAGTCCCAACACACCAGTGGATACATAAAACCCACAGTCTCCTGGTGTGCATCACCTCCGTGGAGGAGGATCCTGAGGGTCAGAGGAGGTGAAGCCACTCTGGATGTTACTGGGGTTGTTGAAGAGATACAGCTCGACAGTTGTGGGGACAAAACAAAGTGATCCAAGACATCTGTGTCTTGGGAACCGGGAAGAGCAGGGAAGGGTCTGTCAGTGATGGAGGGGAAACTGAGGGTGAGAGACTTGGGTGGCAAAGCCTGTGCTGGCTTCCCCAGACCATGATGGACCTGGATAAAGACTCTGCCACTCCCAGCCCAGTCCCTACCTGTCCACCAACTCCTGAAATACAGGGAAATTTCCAGAGGACAAATGACCCTGGGCTCTGCCGGCATCCATCCCCTACATCAGAGTAAGCAGCCAGCCCGGTGCTCCCCTTGGAATTCTTGCCCCCTCCATCAAGGTAAGTGAGCCCCGTGCTCCTCGTGAAACGGGTTTTGTTGCTACCTTGATCTCATGCGTCTGATGGAAAAATGAGTTCTGTCAAACTCTTTGACGCTGACTGTCAGAGCAAAGCGTTTGGGGAGACGGATCTCTCACTCTGATGGCAAAATGCCTTTGTAACGAGCCTTTAATCCAGTTTCCGTGCAAAAGCAGGAGCTGACATTTGGAAAAGCATTTGCCCCAACACTCCTCTCATTTCCTGCTGCCCCTTTCCCAGCACCCCTCCCCCCTTTTTGTCACTTACAAAATATCACCATGGAGAATGGTGCAGGTACAGCAATCTTTCTTTGGTTCCTTGTGAAAATTTCTCAGGAGAACATGAGAAAGCTCCAGCTTTGTATTTAGTGTCTGGGGAAGAGAGAGAGCCCTGGCTGCCTGCACCGAAACAGCTGAGGCCTGGGGACAGCCTGCCTTCTAGTCCCTGCCTTCCACCTGCACCCCTCCACCTGCACCCCTCCACCTGCACCCTTCCACCTGCATCCCTCCACCCCTCCACATTCACCCCTCCACCTGCACCCCTTCACCTGCACCCCTCCACCTGCATTCCTCCACCCCTCCACCTTCACCCCTCCACCTTCACCCCTCCACCTGTACCCCTTCACCTTCACCCCTCCACCTGCACCCCTCCACCTGCACCCCTCCACCCCACAGTTTTCCACTTGTCAGAGCTCAATCTCGCATCTCACCTGGATACTTTACAGTCTGCAGGGTCTTTCACCTTCATGTGGATTATTTAGGTGTGAAGGACCCTTCCTATTACTGACATCCTGGTAGCTGGAATCACTGTCTTACTCTGTTCACAGGACGTCTGGGAGCTGCAAAGATCTCTGAAATGTACCCCTCCCTGTGGGATTCCAGAGCCCAGGACTTAGATGAATGGTTGTGACAAGGACAAAGGCATCAGTCAGCACATTTGTCCTTGGAACACTGTTACCACTTCCTGACCTGAGATGTGCTGGGCAGCATGAACAGAAGAACAAAGAGTTTGGCTCAACTGATTAAGACATAAATGCCCCCTGATAAACAGTATTAGGCAGTGGCTGTCCAGCTTGGCCATACTCAGGAAATGTCAACAAAGGTCTTGGCTCTTTCTATTCCTTCTTTACTATCTTGGTCTGTGTTGAATTTTGGTCCTTAGCTTATTGCCTCATGGTTGCCTCATGGTTGCAAGATGGCTGCTGCATCTCCAAACATCACATCTCACATCTAAGTTGAGAAGAAGGCTGAGAGATGAAGCTTAAAAAAATATTTCCCAGAAGGAATTCCACCACCTGAAGATTTCTTCTCATGCCCCTGTGGTCATCAAGGTCGTGGGCCCACCCCTATGTCCCTCTCTGGAGAAGGGGGATGGGTGACAGGCTGAGCTTGTCCCAAAGGCAGGAAGATCCATCTCACCTGGTAGGTTTTTGATGCTGCTGTGAGTGAAGTGGGGGAAGGGCAACTGTGTCCACTTTTCCTTAGTGTTGGCTGATGAGCAGCCCCAAGAATTGGAGTGTGGGCTGATAGCCAAGTCCATGTCCTAGGACTAGAGAGCCCCACTCTGAATGTCTGCCCTAACCACTACCTGTGACATAGCTGTCCCTTATAGGATAGGAATCATGACAGCATCTAACAGGAAGCCGTGAAGGTGATGTTGGATCCTGGCAGATCTTGGTGCCTGGGTTGTCCACACTACTAGTGCAGCCATTGGGTGCATCTGTGAAATGGGCCCATGGCTCCCACTCTGCCCAGCCCTAGGCCAATTTGGAGGGACCAGGAGTTCAGGAGTATGTGTACTTCTTGCTCAGAGGAGCCCTGGCTGAATGTACCCATCATCTCCCTCTTCCGGGGGCAGGGTGCTACTTTCCCCGAGCTTTACAGATGGAAACTGAGGTTCAGGGGAGGCAACCCAAGGTCCAGAAGAACAGGTGTGTTCAGATTCCAGAACTCTGTCCCTCTGCAGGACCCTGTGTGGAGATGGCTCAGGTAGGTAAGCAGGAAGCCCAAGACTTATCCCAGGACTGTCACCCAGGTCCAAGCTGGTGGCTGGTTTGTCTCTCTCCATCCAGTTATCTGTTTCTTCCAGCACTCCAAGGGCCCAGAAAATGCCTGTGTTGTGGGGAGACTCTCTCCCCAATTCCACCTGTTCCTCCCTTTCCCAAACCAGCAACTGAGCATAAGTGGCACCATCAGTGGTGTCGGTTTCTTGGCAGCTTCCACTCTTGGAGGAAATAATGTATACTGCATGCATTTGACAGACAATAAGCATATGCCAATGAGAATAATCTGCTGGTATTTACAGACACATTGCAGTATGCAAAGCCTGCTTCCCATGGCCGCACACCCACATGCACAGCAGGCCAGTGCTGGAGGTAGGCATTGTGAGCCTGGCACTCAGCACTGGGCGGCCCTTCCAGGGGCCTCAAACTTGCTGGTGCCCTATCATACCTATGCTGCCCTGCTTAGCTTGCCTGCTTCCCGGGTGTACTCCAAGTATTGCCCTTAGAAGCGTAGGGGGGGAGGGGAAGTTAAGAGAGCTCCTACAGTCATCTCTACCATTTAGATGGAGAAACAGGCTGATTCTCTAGCCAGTCACTCACCCAAACAGCCCCTGTGTGCCAGGCTCCATTTTTTCCCCTGGAAGTTGGGATGTGGCAGGTGTGTGGTGGAGGATGGGTAAAAAACAGGTAAGGTCTCAGTAAACCAGTGTGTCACCAACGGTGCAGGGAGTGTCTGGCATGGGCCCCCCCCCAGCAGCAGAAGGATGGGACTTTACTAAGATGATCAAAACGTGCTGCTCGTCCTGTGGTTTCATATTCTGTGAGCAGAGCCTCCTGTGGCTCTGTAAAATCCCCCCAGGACAGCCATGTCCTCAACCATGACTTCCTAAAAGCTTTCCTCTCTCTGCTGCTTCCTATGGCCCAGAGACCACATGACATCATCACATGACAATGACAGAGAGGATGAGGAGCCCACAGTGAGGCAGAGTCTGGGGTTCCAAACCGAGTTCTAGCTCTCCTAAGACCCAGGCAGGAAAGCTTCAGGGCTGCCTCTGGCCTCAACCACAGGCTGCGGGCCTCTCCCTTCCTTGCTGTAACACCTGGGGAAGATGATTGCACCTCTCTGAGCTCAGACTCTCAGGTAAGGATTGCAGATAGCCATGGGGTAGGACCAGAGTTGAATGTGTGGCACAGGGGGAGATGTGGCTGCTATCTTTTAATTACCAGCCCTAAGTGTGCCCCAGAAGGTAGCTCCTTCTGCATTTGGGGGGCACTAATCCCCAGCCTCTCACTGGTGGAGTATAGAGGAGAGGAGTCAGGAATTCCCGTGGCCAACATTCAGACCAGTCTCTAGCTGTCACTTGGTGTGTGATGTGGGCAAGTGGCTTGACACAGCCTTTTCCATTTCCCCATCTGTAAAATGGGTGCAAGAATTCAGACCACACAGGTTAGTGTGGAGATTAGATCAAGTAAGTCAGCCAGAGGGGGGCTACTGCACTCACATGACACTTCCTGGGGCACTCAGAGAGGGATTGTTGTGTGGCCTTGAATGTCTAAATGAGTAAGGGAAAGACAACACTTGCTTCCTAGGGCTGTTGAAGTATTGAAGTTCTGTATGTGAGGTGCTTAGTGCGAGAGCCCAGCCAGGGCCAGTGTTTACTGTTTCCACCTGAGTAGGTGCTGGGCAGAGGGGGCCCTGAAGCTGCCTTTCAACTACCAGTTCCACTACCACCACCACCACCACCACCACCACCACCACCACCACCACCACCATCACCAATACCACTATCACCACCACCACCACCACCACCACCACCACCACCACCACCACCACCATCACCAATACCACTATCACCACCACCACCACCACCACCACCATCACCAATACCACTATCACCACCACCACCACCACCACCACCACCACCATCATTACCACCACTATCATCACTACCATCACTACCATAACCACTACCACCTGTTGTGGGATAATCTTTTTGTACACTGTAAAGATGTATCTCTGCTAAGGCGCCTTCTGATTGGTTTAATAAAGAGTCAAATGGCCAATAGCTAGGAAGAGGATAGGTGGGACTTCCAGGCAGAGATAGGAAGGCTGGGAAGAAGAGAGGCAGAATTCGCCAGCAAGACAAGGAAAGCAGGACATACAGTGTGGAGGAGAGGTAATGAGCCACATGGCAGAACCTAGATTCGTATGAATGAGTTAAGTTTTAAGAGCTAGTTGAGTACAAGCTTAAGCTAAGGCCAAGCTTTCATGATTAATAAGAAGTCTCCACGTCATTATTTGGGAGCTGGTGGAACAAAGAAAGACCAACTACATTTGGTGCCCAACGTGCAGCATGTATAGCCACATAGGGCCTAAGAACTAGCAAAAGTCCTGAACAGGGAGCCTGATGCAGATTCCTAGCAATGGCAGTCTCTCAGCAGGCCCAGTGCTCGTGGTATACAGAGGCCCACCAACTTCCCAGAGGTGAATAACGGGCATGAGGCTCGACTCTCACAGACTCAAGGGGAGCAGAGCCAGCTGCCAGCACTGTGTGCCAAGTGGAGCCATGCAGCAGGTAGCCTGGCCCTTTCGGGATTGTCTCACATGGTCAGAGAAGGCTGCAGGAGCAGAGAAAGCCAGGTTGAAAAAAAAAAGGTCTGAACAGGTATAGTGTGCTTAAAATGTGCTTAGGTGCTGAAGAAAGAAAAGAAAATGGGTATAGGCAGTCACAGAAACAAATAGTTTAAAAATAATAAAGTCTTTAAAAAGAGAGTAAAGTAATATAAAAATAATAAGCCACATAAGGATGGGAAATATTATAACACAGGATGTCTGGACCCTATGTAGTGCTTTATTAACTTTAAATTTTTTAAATGCTAGTGAGCAAGAAACAACAGCTGCTGAGAGACACTGGACTGTAGAAAAAAACCGCTGAATTAAACCAGCCTATGTATTTTAAGGGTGTCTTAACTTCAGAATGGAAGTCAGGAAATGTGTTGCATTGGGGGAGAGGTTATACCTTTGTTTCCATAGGAAATGAGAAGCTGTGGATTCCTTCAAAATTAATGAAGATAAGATTTGACTGAGGGAGACCTCCTGAAAATCTAGGCATCAGACACGAGGGAAGAAACGAAGAAAAACTACAAGACAGGTGACATATATGCTGATCCCTTGACATGGGAACAGCTCTGAGACTGGATGAGATGTGATAACTCTTGTTGGCTGCAAAGTCCGCGTGACTTATTACATACTATCCTTTCATTTAGCATGACTGGAGATTGATATTACAGTTCGATTATATAGTCCAAATGGACTTATAAAGTTGACAGATGCCTTTTACCTGCTCAAGCATAAACAAAAAATCATCTTTAGCTGACTTGTATACACCATACATTCCATACTTGTGTTATATGTGTTATATATGTATATATGTATATACGTTATATGTGTTATATATGTGTATATATATATATATGGTAAAAAGTTTCTATGTTTTCAGAAAAATAGGACCAGACACTAATAAAGACAAATAGCCCAGGTGATTAGAATGCCTCTGTTTCTTCAAAAATCTGTATCCAGAAGAGCTTCAAAGATGCTAGCTAAGGTGATCCATCCGTGCAGACTACTCTAGCCAGGACTTCAGATAAGCTCTGTACTTTCCCATCACACAGAGATTGGAAAGCAAATGATGCAGCCAGTTCTCCCAGGACTTGACCATTATCCCAATTTTCTCAGGGTCCCCTAAAGATGCCATTGTCCCCAGACAACAGGAAGTACTTTTAGGAACACAACACCCACATTCCCAAGAGGTGGGGTGGGTGTTTTTTGGTCATTCAGTGGGTTATGGATGTTTGTCATTGTTTAGGGGAGTCAGCTGCAAGTTGTTATTGGTCATGGTCAGGGAAATAACTAAGCAAAGGAAGTTAGATCCAAGGATTTCTTTCTGAAAAGAAAAAGGGAGGGGTATAGGAATTATAGGATAAAAGGGTAGACTATTGATCTGCTAAAAAGCAACTACTAATCTCAAATATTTTACATTGACTCCCAAATATCACTCTCCCATATTTCCTCTGGACACCTGAGCAATCTCAATGGTTTTCTTCCTCCTCTGAGCTCCCCCTCAATCCAAGTGGTTTTATCTTCTCACAGTATCAGGAGCTCTGGCTCCCACACAAGGCCTCTAGCCTGAGGCTCCTACTCCCCCTCACTATTTTTCTTTTTAAAGATTTACTTGTGTGTGTGTGCCTATCCGTGAAGGCCAGAAGGGGGCGTTGGATCCCGTGGAACTGGAGTTAGAGGCTTGTGAGCATCCAACATGGGTACTATGGTCCCAACTCAGATTCTCTGACAGAGTCTTTCCTAACCCTGAACCATTTCTTTAACTTCCCATCTCTAACAACCTCTTCTGTCCTCAAGTGCTGTGTGTTCTTCTGCTACTTGCAAAGAGCCCCGGATCAGACAAGGAAAAGGAACGTTTTTTAAAAATGTTCTTTCTGGCCATGATGTGTCTCTCGGGTGCAGAGAGGCCTCACCAAATGTGAGGCACTAGGCTCCCGCAAACCTGGGTGGAAATGAGACCCACGATCTGGGCGCTTGTGTGTGACAGGTGACAGCTGCTGGCTGTAGGGTCAGCTGGATGTAGACATGTCACTAAGGAGTCATGATAATGCTTGTGTAGGCCAGGGGTCTCATCTGCTAGGCTCAGCTGCTCTGAGGACAGAGGCTCTGGTGGCTTCTGAGTCCCCTGCTCTCTGCTGGGATGTTACAGGCTCACAGATGACACTGGGATTTCAGAGCCCTGAGCTCTCTGTGCCCCACAGCCTCCTGGCAGGTCATAAAAGGCTCCTCACCCCAGGAAACCATCATTCTCCCCTAGTTCTCAGGCTCATGTGTGGCAGGACTTGACACCAATCGAAGCTCCAGAGAATATGGGTAATCCTATTCTCCCAGCTCTAACTCTGCCCTGGCCCCACAGAGCCCATATCCACCCCACCATGTTTCCAGAGTAGGAAACTAAGGGTCAAAAAGGGAAGCATTCAAGACAAAAAAGACTGACCCCTTTAATCTCTGCACTCAGGAGGCAGAGGCAGTTGGATCTCTGTGAGTTTGAGGCCAGCCTGGTCTATGGAGCGAGATCCAAAACAGCCAAGATTGCACAGGGAAACCCTGTCTTGAAAAACAAAAACAAACAAACAAAAACAAAAACAAAACAGACAAAGGACCAGATGAAGCTCTGAATTCTGACCTCCCTGGCTCAGCACCAATCTCCCCTTCCCAGCCCCCTTCCTGCAGTGAGCAGGCCCCCTTCAACTCTTCTTATGAGGACATTTTCAGGTAAAAGAAGTTGGTTATAAAGGCTCTTACAATAGCGCCTGGTACTCAGTGAGCCCCTACAAATGCTCAACTCTCCTGCCTATTAATTATAGTCAATATTAATGATAGCACTAATGCTATTAAGCATACATCGTCCCTTCAACCAAGAGCCAATAGCTCTTCCCACATTAATCATCTCTACAAATCCCGAACAGGACAGATGAAATGAAAACCAGCCTCAGGCAAATGTGGAGTTGCAAAAATGGAGAAAGTCTGAACAGAGCCCATGGAGATATTCCCGCTTACCAAGGAATAGCAGCCGGCTGTCCACAGGGACGATGGGGCAGAGAGCCAGGGAACGACATGTTCTGTTCCAAATGGAATCAGCGGAGGAACATTCTAGATGCAATTACATTACCATTCTGAGTTGTTCAAGGAAGAAAAGACACACATCTGGAAGCTTCCATGAGCATGCACATGTACACACATCCATATACAAATACACACGCACCCCCCCACATGCATACACATGTGCACACGTACATTCATGCACACACACAGGTGTGTGTATACATATCCACACATACATGCATGCACATGTACACGTATCCATATACAAATACACATGCACCACGCGCACACACACACACACACACACACACACACACACACACACACAAAGAAGGCAGTATCCAGTTGGCTGTCTCTCCTGTGTAACTGTGGGGGAACAACTTGCCAATGTCACTCCTCTGCCCTGATTTCCCCATCTATAAGCTGGGATGATACATGTTTGATCACATGACTGTGCAGGCTGCTGCATCTCAAGACTGTCAAGAATGTTAACAGCAGTCAAGGCCATCTGAGAGCCACCCCTGTCACCTTCACTCCAGTGGCCATGGTATCCTCAGCACAGCCAGCCATTGTCATGCTTGACCTATTAGGTCCAAAGCAGGCCCCCAAATAAACCTAAACTCAGCACCCCTCAGGAATCTCATAAGGTGGGTTTCTGTTTACCAAGAAAGCCACCACTTCTGTCATCCACCCCCAGGGGTCAACTACTTGGGGCAATGGCGTCTAGTTCCTGGTTAACCCAAACCGCCTGCAGCACATCAAAGTTGCCATGCTAATGGCTGCGCTGTTCCGGCCTGGGTGCCTCCTCCCACCGCTACCTTCCTTGTTCTTTCTATCCGTACAGTGGTCTAGAGCAGAGGTTTTACTGTGTCATGCTTACACAGCCTTCTCAACAGCTCTGGGTGACAGACGCCACTGTCCCCTCACCACGTGGAGGAAGAAACCAAGGCTGAAGAGCCAGAGAGCTCTAAAGAGGTACTGTGGAGACGGAGAGAAAAGCGTCCCTGGGTCTTGCTCCATTCACTGTAACTTCGGAAGAATGTTCGTGTTGCGCGTCTCCCTAGAAGAGCGCAGCTCTGAGAAGCCTGGTGGGCTCAGGACAGGGGCAAGCTTTTCATTAGGGCAATGGAAACCACCTGACTTACGTGAGCGCTGCCATGTACTTTTCATCTTCTCTACTTATGATCTGCCGCTGGTACAGTGCCACCTCCCTTACAGCAGGCACTCTGCCTTGTCCCTCCGGGCTCCATGTAGAGGGACCTCAGTAGCATCTCTCATTGAATTGACTGCACTCTGAGCCTCAGTTTCTTTATCTGGTCAATGATAGGATGACATCCCCCTACCACTGCTGTGGGTCACAGTGAACCCTCACCTGCTGGTCCCCAGAACAGAGTGACCTAGGCAAGAGAGTGCTCTGCTCCAGGGTCTCGATTCATGAACAGACTTTGTGTGCCTCCTTCTTCATCTGCTGCTGCGATAAAACTCTCTGCAGCCATGATTTATTTTATCGGGGCACATGAGGACTGTCTGAGTGTCTCAGGAAGTCACCAGGGAACTCCCCAAAGGGACAGAGAGGCAGAAGCAAACTCCAAGATGCCCTTCTGATTTTTATTCCTCACTCTAGTGACAGCAGCTGTGACCAACCCCATTTGGAGTGTTTGAGCTTCTCAGGTACCCACACTCCTCCACTCTCCTGCAAGGCGGGTGACATTAGAAATTAGGAGACATCACCGAGCTGAGGCCCAAGTCGGTATCCATCTGACTCTGAAAACTGTGGTTCTTTTGCTCCCCAAATTCGTAGAAGCTTCCGGTACCTTCACTGTCAATCATTCCCTGGCCAATGTCAGTTCAACTGTGAAAGAGTCTGCCCTGGTCTCACTGGACCCGTGAACAACAGTGTTGTCAAGTTCACAGGCGCAGAACTAACCCACCGTGATCCCTCCACCTGTTTTCTGTGCAGAGATAGTGTCTGCGCTCCTGTCTATCACTGTAGGGTAGGCTCTGCCCTCTCTGAGACTGGCCTCTTCTGTCTGCCCAAAGTCTGCACCACAGCAGGCCTGATGAGATGAGTGGTGGTCATGCTGAGGAGGTGGATGATGGCCAGGGAAGAGAATGGTGAGGAGGGGGACTCGGGTGAGGGGAAGCGGCTTATCACCCCCCAGAGGGCACTGAGCTAGGTGTGGCCTCCAGCTTTGGAGATAAAATGGACTGAATGGACTTATATGTACTTCAGGGGGCAGGAAGCAAGCCCAGGATCACAAACTCATGTTGACACCATATTATTCATGTGATGGGCAGCTAGGATGGCTTTGGGATGTTGTCAAGAGACCTGGGTCCTCCAGCTCCTGAAGTGCATCCTGGAACACTTGGGCATGTCTCTGGCTCCTTTGGTACTGACTTCTTGTTGATGCGATCATGACAGGGTCAGTGTAGAGGCTCATGTCTTCTGCTTGTAACCCTGGCCTCATTCATCCCCAGTCCTGTTTGTCATGCCCATGTTCCTGATTCTCTGTTCACAGTTAAAAGCACAGCCCACAGTAAGCAGGACAGGGCTTACACAGGGGTAAGGAGGGAGTGACAGTCCAAGGTGTGTCAGAAGACACAGTAGTGTGGCAAGGGCAGAGAACATGTGAGCAGTGTGTGTTCACCAAACCATGGCTGTCCCGGGGCAACCTGAAGTGACCCTAAAACACACAGCAAGCAGTGAGACCATAGTGACCTAAACCAGTGCTACTGAGCACCTACTGTATACCAAAGACCTTACTGGGTACTGTAGAGCCGGGTGAATCTGGACCTCAGTCCAGATGATGACAAGTTGGCCCGGATCCAAGCTTAGCATGAGTTGTGATGTCCTGCGAATCTGGGGACCACCCTTGTCTCATACTGAGTCCCATAAGGGGAGCACCTTGTTTGAGATGTAGAAGTCCCCCAGATTTGGAGTCCCCAGACTTAAGCTCTGTCCCCAGCCACCTGCCTCTGAGGTGTCACAGGAGGACTCCAGAGGCAGATTCCAACCATCCCTCAACCCCAAACCACATGACAAACTGTCTCATGTGGGCATTAATTATACTTCCTGGAGGTTAATTTGTAAAGAGAAAGTGGAAGTGTGTTATTTACACAACGATTATTAAAATCATGCTGGGGGCTTGCTGTATAATAGGTAATTATCTGCAAACGTAATTGGGAAAACAATGCCGTCCGTTCTGTTTAGCCCTTCCCACAGATCCAGGGGTAATCCTGCTGAGCAGCCAGTGCTGGTTAAATAATATCCTTATTGAATCCAAGATGAGGCCATGAAAGGTGCTTCTGTGACACTTCTCCAAGGCCTTAGCCCAGAGTCTCTAGACAGAGACACTTCATTTTGGCTTCTAGGGGTTTGCTACCCTTCAGATTATCTTCCCCTCATGTCCCCTGGGGACACCTTCACCTTTGTGTCTGTATATCCAAATGTCTTCTCATTTCTTCCTTGCGTGCTTTTTTTTTTTAAATCTGAGCTTCCACTCACTTCTTGTGCATACTTGCCTATTCCATTCGATCATTTTTCTTTTTACAAAAAATAATTTATTACTATTTTATGTGGATTGGTGCTTTGCCTGTGGGTATGCCCACGTGAGGGAGCCAGATCCTCTAGAACTGGAGTTACAGACAGATGTGAGCTGCTATGTGGGAGCTGGGAATTGAACCTGGGTCCTGGAAGAGCTGTCAGTGCTCTTAACCTCTGAGCCCTCTCTCCAGCCCCGCCCCCCATGAGGTCATTTTTCATAGGTTCCCCAGCTCTTA
>CABHPH010132978.1:20486-42424 GCA_902168325.1 Peromyscus nudipes
AGTGCACAACGACGCTCTTCCGATCTCGTCGTCGCCGTCTCCTGCCCTGTCACTCATGCTCCCTTCCACTCTCCCTGTGTGTGCTCCCATTGGGCCTCACTGGTGATTCAGATTCACTCTATCAGTCTGTGTTTTATTCATCCACTCCCCTGGGCTCCAGCACTCCTCACTTCCTTTGCATGCGCATCCTCTGCTTTTGTCCATTTGCTTATGAGATGTAGTTGTTACTTTTCTGTTGCTGTTGTTAAGCTTCTTTGGGCTTATGGTTTGATAGGGCTAAGAACTCATGATTGGGTGCTGGCAAGCACGTTGGCAGGAACAGGTACCTAGGGCTTACATTTTAACCACAGCCATGAAGCACAGAGGGCAAACTGGAAGTGGTGAAAGGCTTTTTTTTAATCTACACCCCCACGCCCAGCCCAAACAGTGTTACCAACTAGGAACCAAGTGTTCAAATCCCCCAGCCTATGGGGGGCATTTCTCACTCATTAGGCGCTAGTCACTTCACACACATATGCGATGTATTCATAATTGTGTCGGGTCCCTTTACTGTCACCGTGGTAAACACCTGAGATGGTCAACTTATAAAAGAAAAAGGGCTGGTGTGATGGCTCTGTCAGCAAAGGAGCCTGCCAGCATGCCTAAGGACTTTAGGTTGATCCTCAGAACCCACACAACAGAAGGAGAGAGCCAACTGAAAATTGTCCTCTGACCTCCACACACACTCCGTGATGCACACACCATAACACACCATAGCATACATACTTTCAGTAAATTAATAAATGTTGGGGACAGTTTTGAAGTTTGCAGTTCATGGTTAAGTAACCCCTTGCTTTTAAGTCTTTAAGGACATGCTCATCATACCCAAAGACCTCCTGCCAGGCCATTCTCTTTCTCTTTCCTTCCTCCCCTCTCTCCTTCATCTCCCTCCTTCCCTCCCTAGCCCCACAGGGTCTTGATATGTAGCTCCTGCTTGCCTGTAATTCAGGATCCTCTTGCTCCATTTCCTGAGTTCCAGCATTACAAGTGTTTGCCAGCATGCTTTCCCATAGACCCTGCCTTTGAACAGTTCCACAGCTTCCCGATAGTGCTACTCTGGGGACCAAGCCTTTAATAGACAAGTTCTTGTTGGTGGCATATGTTCACGTGTGTGGAGACAGCCGTTTGTGTCACATTTGGCTCTGGATGAGACAGTTTAGCTGCTGTGCACGGCACTGCTGTTAGTGTTCTCTGGGGCAGCAGGTAGAATCATTAGCAGAACATGGATGGGGGGAGTTGCTGGATACACACTGTCCAGTGTGCCCAGAGACTTGCTTCTGAGTCATCTCACTCCCAAGGACCTCTATAGCTTCAGGCAGATCTCACTTCTTCAGGTCCTTCTATGGTCTTCTCCTAGCCTTGGTTCTGTTTGTCTGTCTTGGAGACATCTCCTTGAGTCACTCTGGCAATGACCTCTGGGTATGGTCCAGCCTAGGCACCTGCCCCTGTGGGTATCTGTAGCCTGGTTTTTCTGGGAAAAGTATAGGACCCAGAACACAACACTCAGAGTGACAACAAGTGAAGGCTTAGGGAAATGGGGTGTTTGTACCCCAATTCTTAGTGACTACTAATAGAAAGTCATAGCTAGGGATGCTTATTCCTAGGCCCTCTGACTGTCCCATGGGAGATCAGCATCACCTAGAAGGTCCTAGATGGGCATTGCTTGGTCAGCTGGTCCTTACTGGCTTGACCTGTACTGAGGGGAGGGCTGGGCTGGGTAAGGTGTCAGGATATCTATTCAGCTGAAATCAGCAGGCAACACAGCATCCTGGAGGGCACATCTGGTGGATGAATAGTGATGTAGTCATGAAGGGCACATCTGGTAGATGAATAATGACGTACAACACCTAGAGAGTCACTCTGGAAGGGAGCCAGTTCTGATGGAGGTGCTTAATTTCCCAACCTATGACTAATGAGGTTCTATCAAGGTGTCCATCATGATGACTGAGGAGGCTGAGGACAAGTGATGAGCTCAGCTCCAAATAAGCTGAGTTGGGGATACACTGCGCTTGAGTCACGGGCACTGTGTCTAGGAAGAGACACATAGTGGTGGGAAAGGCAGATGACAGATGCAGAGAGCCCTGGGGGTTGTAGAGGATGGATCTTACCCCTGCTGGCCTCACTGGGAGCCACAAAGATGTTGATCAGCTTCTCATTCCTTTTCTGTCTCTGGTGCCACCCTCCTGCCCTGCACAGAGAAACAGGAAGCCACGAAGGTACAAGGAAATGGTGTGTATGTCAGTAGTCAAAATGCTTCCTTCTGGTTGGTGTGGGCCTTCTAACGCAGCCAGGGTGAACTTCCCTATCTCCACTGAGTGCCTGTAGTGTGAACTGAAGTCTTAGGGACGATCCAATCAGGCTGAGATGGCTGAGCACGGGTGGATCTGCAAGTTGGTTCTGAAATAGTACATGGTCTTGTCCCTTGTTCCTTGTTGGCAGGTAGTCCAGGGGCCACCCGCTTTGGGTAGATCCAGGCCTTTCTGTCATGAACTCTGATCCCAGGGTTGGAGGGCATCAACAGCGATGCTTCTAGCAGCCGAGTGCCCAAGTATCAGCTATGAAAGCTCTGCCTCCCAGCAGTCCCTACTGAGACCTTGGGGAAGAGTGGGAAACTCCCTGTGGTCTTGGTCCCAGCCAGCTACTCCAACTAAATGCCTCTGAGTACAAAGCCAAGATGATCATCCCATCATGCAACTCTGTGTTCCCTTTTGATCCTCCCAGGGAGTCAGTGGCTTTTACAAATGACCCAAGAAGGAGATATCAACTCTTCACAGGGACCTGCCCACATCCTGTGGAGCCAGCCCCAGGCTCCTCTGTTCCACGAATCCTAGTTGGTCTTAATAAAAAACCCAGAGCCAGATACTGGGGTAAATGCTGAAAGATCAGAGAGACAAAGGAACAAGCCACAGCCACTTCTCACCTCATCAACTTCAGGAATCCTCTGACTGAAGACCTCTGAGTTCTCAACTGAAAGGCCTCTATTTTCTGGCTCCTTACACCTTACACGCCTTTCTCCGCCCAGCCATTTCACTTCCTATCTCAACCTTCCTTGTTCTGGGATTAATGGCGTGTGTGCTTCCCAAATACTGGCATTAAAGGTGTGTGCCACCACTGCCTGGCTCTGTTTCTCTCCTAGACTGGATCAATCTCAGTAGCCCAGTGTGGCCTTGAATTCACAGAGATCCAGACAGATCTCTGCCTCCCCAGTGCTAGGATTAAAGGTGTGTGCCACCACTGCCTGACTTCTATGTTTAACTCCGTGGCTGGCTCTGTCCTCTGATCTTCAGGCAAGTTTTATTAGAGTACAACAAAATATCACCACACTCCTCAGCTTCAAGGACTCAGAAGGACCAAGGGCCCTTGCATTGAGACAGAACATGAGTCCAGGGTTAGCATGTAGGCCTAGGCCTGGCAGGAGACCTCTGATAGGATTTGTCACCTCTCTAAGGTTTATATTCAGTGATGGTAACAGTTGTCTCCTGGGTTTTGGAAAGAATGACATGGGATGTTTGTGTATTAGATACCCTGTAGTCAGAAGGTTTTCCTATGTCCTGCCTAGTCCCGCAGCCACTCAGACCCAAGTAAACACACAGAGGCTTATATTAATTACAACTGCTTAGCCATTAGCTCAGAATTATTACTGACTAGCTCTTACACTTAGATTAACCTATAATTCTTATTTATGTTTAGCCACATGGCTTGGTTCCTTTTCTCAGTTCTGCCTTGTCATCTTGCTTCCTGTGTCTGGTTGGTGACTCCTGACTCATCCCTTCCTCTTCCCAGAATTCTCCTTGTCTGCTTGCCCCATCTATACTTCCTGCCTGGCTACTGGCCAATCAGCATTTTATTTATCAACCAATCAGAGCAACACATATTCATAGCATACAGGAAGACACCCCACAGCAGTACCCGAATACCCGACAAAGGCAACTTGAGAAAGGAAGGTTCATTTTGTCTCTGAGTTTGACAGTATACTCTATCATGGAGAGTTAAATGTGGTAGTAAAGAATGGCTCCAGCTGTGGTGGCAGGGATGTGAGGTGGTTCGTCACATCCTGTTCATCATCAGGAAGCAGAGAGAGGAATGCTCGTGCTCAGTTGGCTTCCCCACTTTTTTTTACTCAATTCAGGACCCCAGACCGTTGGCTGGTGCTGCACACACTCAGGGTGAGTCTTCCCTCCTCAGTTCATCCCCTCAAGAAGTGTGTCTCCTAGGTGACTCTAAACCCCATCAAAATGACAATAAAGAGCCAGCAATATGACTGAATGCCAGGCATGGCAGCAGGTGGCTTTACCCATTCAGTCATATTCCAGCTCTTTATTGTCCTTTGGATGGGTTTTAGAGGACAACCCGAGCTCAGTTCCTGGGACTTAGATGATAGAAGGAGAGAACTGAAAGTCGTCTTGTGACCTCCACAGTGTGCAGTGGCACCCACGGGTGCCCACACACGTACACACACAAAATAAGCACATACAATATATTTTTGAAACGTTGACAATGCAGATGAATCGTGGAAGGTGGCAAAAGGGTCCAGCTCTCACTTGTCCTAGAGACCACGGTCAACTGTCACTGTGGGGTGACAAGGGGGTGCTGGTCCTCATTCTCATTTCTTTAATAATCTCAAACTCATGATCCACCCAGGTGTGGAAGGACTGACCCCCACCCATGCAGCACCTTCCAGCATCCTGCTCACCCACGCTGCTTCCCAGCCCCCTGCACAGCTTACCAAGAAGGGAATCCCTTGCCAGCTACAGATGCAAAGATCCAAGGCCAGCAGGCAGGAGACCGATCCCACAGCTGGAGGCTAATTGGCCCCAAGGACCCTTTGCTATTTATTACCTCATTAGAATTACCTCCACAGCTTCAAAGCTGTATTTTAAAAATCCGTCTCCCTGGCTGGTGTTCCGTCCCTCGAGTCAGCATGGTGTTACCAATCCGCCCGGCAGACTCTCCAGTGAAGGTGTTAAACAAGAGGTCGATTTGAAAAAACTCAAGCCACTTAATTTTCCTCCTCACCTTTTGTACGTCACTTCAGCCATTAAAAAAGCTTCCAGGGTTACCTTACCCTTAAGAAAGTGTGTGTGACTGAAACTCTGCCTGAGCCTGTGAAATGTCTCTCCCCAGTGCAGACGCTTCTTCCATGACAGGCTTCAGCTTGAGATCTCATCTGTTGCTGGGACTCCCTCACATAGTCCCACACACACCCCTACATACACACAAGGCCTGAACTTAGGCCGGGTCGGGCAGTGAGGAATTTGGGGGTTGAGTTTCCTAGCACCTTCTCTATAGAGATCGCCACCATATCCTGTGCTCTGAAGCAGGTACACCCTGAATTCATCCTGCCCTGTCCTCCATCATTATTGCCGGGCAGAGGGGCTGCCCAGCTCTCTCATTCTCTTCTAACCCCACTGGCCCACTGTGGTCTCTTCTTACTAGGCAGCAGGAGAAAGCCTTTTAAAAATGGCAAGTCAGGTACCTCTTCATTCCTGAATCACACCTTCCATGGCTACCATCTTCCCCAGACTAAAGCTAAAATCCTTCTCTGGCCTCTAAGACCCTGGGACCTGTAGCCTCATCTCCCTTCTCTCCTTTTCTCAGCTCTGGACACATAGGCATCCCCTGACAATGTTATAACAAGCCAGGCACACTCCCACACTGTGGCTCCTTTGGACGGAGTCTCTCCCTTTCCACGGGGACTCATGGCTCACAGCCACTGTCCTGCAGGACTACCCTCAAGTGATAAACCCTGCTGATCACCTGCCCAGTTCCCCTAGACCTGCCCTTCTCTGCCTGACTTACCAGCCCCCCAAGAACCCATATGCTTCTTTACTTGGTTGCTCCTCTGGGCATGCGCATCCCGTGTGAGTCTCTCTGTTCTCTGCCAAACACTCAATCCCTCTGACATTAAGACACTAATAGCTGTTTGTGAAGTGATGAAAGACTTACTTATATCCTGTGTGAGAGGGATCAGAGACATTTAGAGAAAAGCCAAGGCAACAGACAAGCAACATAAGATCAAATAGTGATGGGTGTTATGAAGAAAACATGTAAGAATTTATAATGAGCCCGCAGGAAGCCCCCTGAAGGATATACCAGACAGTTCAGCCACAGACACAGGGAACAAGTGATCTTACTGAGTGCTGGCAGGTGAACTGTGGGCTGTGAGCTGTGGGCTGTAGGGCTGAGGGCTGTGGCAAGGTCTTGAGGTCACAGAAGTATGCCCACCTCTGGGAGCTCCCCATAACACCTGAAATGAAGTGCTTCAAGCTTTTTGTCCACTGGGTATGGTCCTTACTCCAGGCTCCCTTCCCCAGGAGGTTAAGCGTAACCAGAGGTGGAGCCTTTCTGTCCCGATCCCAAATAAACACACAGAAACTTATATTAATTATAAATGTTTGACTGATGGCTCAGGTTTATTACTAGTTAGCTCTTACATTTAAATTAACCCATATTTCTTATCTATGCTTTGCCATGTGGTTCGTGGCTTACTGGTTAGTTGACATCTTGTTCCTTGGGTGGCTGGATTGTGTCTGCCCAGACTCTGTCCTTCATCATCAGTTTGAATGTCCCACCTAACCTTATTCTGCCTGGCTATTGGTCAAAATGGCTTTATTTATCAACCAATGAGAGCAACACATATTCACAGCTTACAAAAAGACCATTCCATAACAGTTGAAAGGTATTTGTGCTCCAAATGGAGTCACATTTATTCATCCTATACCTGTGGTGCCTGTCACAGGGTCTGGTACACAGCAGAGTTTCCACAAGTTCTCTGAATGGTATGTTGTTCCCACAGAGGCAAGGGTGCACAGTGGCTGTTAACACAGAGGAATGCCCAGTGAAAAGAGCCCTGGAAATAACTCCATTATAACAAGAAGAAACCAAGGCTCAGAGTGGGGCAGGGCCTTGCCTGGCTGGAGTTACCAAGTAAGTCATGGCTCAGCCTGAGACTTGATCCTGGACTTCCAGGGGACCAGTGCTGCTGGTGAAGGCTGGAGAGACCTCAGAAGCAGAGCCCCAACTGAGACCTCTACCCCTGCTCCGGGGTCAGAGTCAAGACAAAGTAAGGAGTTGGGAGAGAGTTTATGACTGGGCAAAGGCGTTGAACCACAGTCCCTGGAGCTGCCCCTGTCTCCCAAAGCCAGGCTGCTCCCTACTGCAGTATGTCTCCTAAGGCAAAGAACAGACAGGCACCTGCTATGACTCCAAACTTGGGCAGGATGAGCCAGCCCAGCACTTCCCTCATAACTTAATTATGGTCCTACCTTTTATCTGCCTCACGATGCCCCTTGGCTTATTGGTCAGGCCAGGCCAGATTTAACAGTATGAAGCCTACACACCCCTTGAAATGTTGTCAGAAACCTCTCTTGTCTAGGGAATTTGAAGGTCTATCCTCCCCCCCCCCCCCCCCCCCATCATGCATCATACTATACATGGTGGCTGCTCCCCTAACAAAGCCCTTCTCAGAACTGAAAGCCTTCTCTCTCACTTCAGGGTCTCATCTCCTAACAAGGCCCCTCTGAACACTCATTTGTGGCAGCTCCTTTTTATAAGCCCATCACTCTTCACTTGAATTAATTTCTAAGCCCAAGGGAGGGTCTGGTGGTTTGAAATAGAATAGCTCCCTCCTCTCCCACTCCCCATCCGTACTCTGGAGGCTCATATGTTTGAATGTTTGGTCTGCAGTTGGTGGAACTGTTTGGGAAGGAATAGGAGGTTTCTTTTCTGTTGCTGTAATAAAAAACCCTGGCAAAAACAACTTAACGGAGAAAGGTTTATTTTGGCTTCCAGCTTCAGAGAGATAGAGTTCATCATGGCATAATGTTTAAGAAAACTTAAACAGGCAGAGAAGGCATAGACAGAGGCAGGAGTAGGAGGCTGCCTGATCTCATTGAATCCACACTCAGGAAAGCTAGAGAGAGCAGGGCACAATACAAAAGCTAGAGAGAACAGGCAAAATACAAAACCTCAACACTGGCCTGGAGAGACAGCTCAGGGGTTAAAAACGTGTGCTGCTTTTGCAGAGGACCTGAGTTTGGTTCCCAGCACCAGTATCAATAGGTCAAAGACCATTGGTAGCTCAAGTTCCAGGGAATCCAATGTCCTCTTCTGGTTGCTGCGGGCATTGCATTCATGTGTACCAACCCATACATACTGACCCAGACCTTTATCCTCAGAGAAATCAAAGCCTAAAAACCGATAGAAGCAGTCACGTGTCCTGGTTGGCGCTCTCTCAGCTGCATTGGCCCAGAGCAAGCATCATTTGTTTCTTTTTTCTCTGTGTTTGTCCATCACATCTCAGGACCACCCTGCTGAGGAGGTTCCCTGGGGACCCTGGCTCCTCTAACAGGAATTTATGTGATCTAGAAAGGTAAGGCATCTGGGCGTGCTGATTGCAAATGACATTAGAACAAAATGAGGCTTTGCTCCTAAGTTCAGTTCCTTCAGACTGAAAGACACATGGCCACCCTTGAAATGAAGACCCACAGAGCTAACTTCCAGTGCATAGCTTTTCAATCCAAGCCCATCACAGAGCCCATTTCAGCTGGAAGGAGAGGAGGAAAAGGGGAGAGCGAGGGAAGAGCACTCACCTACCTGACCTCGAACCACAGAAGAGGAAGGGCAGAGGAATGAGGAAAGTTTTACCTTCAGATGTGGAGCAACAAGGCTGGTCTAGGATGGGTTAATCACAGCGGCAGAGATACACCTGACGGCACACACACACCCTGCCAAGCCAACAACCATCATAGCATGAGCCCCATGAGAAGTGCAGCAGGGTGAGGAACCAGAGAGGTAAGAGGGTGTGAAACTCCCCCACAGACCCAGTGCAAAGGAAAGGTCTCAAGCAGTCCCCAGTAGACACTGCCCTGGCAGAACAGCGTCCATTCTGAACACAAGGTCGCCTGTGGGATATTGAAGGTAACCATAGCAATAAGAAATCTCAAAACTAGTTGAATTTCTGACTAGGTTTCTAACCCCACCACCATTTTCCTCCGTCTCTGACAGGTCTGGCTTTGGGCAGAGACCCGAGGAAGCCTGTGTGATACCTGGACACCCTGAGAGCCAAACTGGGTCCTCACACATGCTGGGGTAGCTAGGGAGGGTCAAATCACTGCCGCTAATTGTTAAAAGACATCGTAGGAGACCTGGTGGGCGATTCCAGCAGATAGAGAAACCAAGGGGAACGTCCAATGGGAGTGCTTGAAACAAAAACAACGCAGCAACAGAAATGAGAGCTGACTCCACAGCCCCTCATCCAGGCCTGACCAGGCAAGGGGGGATCATCAGACATGAGGATAGACGATGGAAGTCACTCCCCCTAGGAATCGGAATCCTTAGACACTGGGTGCAATTAGTACAACCGTGATGCAAGCCAGCGCAGTAGTTCCTTAATAAACGAGGCAAGATGGAGCATTAGGTAAGAGCGTTTGCTGCACAAGCCTGATGACCTGAACTTGATCTCCCAAAACCAATTCCCACAAGTTGCCCTCTGACCTCCATATGCATGCCATGGCATCTGTGCACTTTCCATCATACACACATATTATCATACAAATACACACAAAATAATAAGTAAAATCTAACTCTGAAAAGCAAAGGAGAATAACTGTGTAGAAGTGAGGTCATCATGCAGTAGACAGGCCACTTACTCTTAAGTACTAGTCACAAAAGACAGGGAGTCCCTCTAGGTGCCAATGAACAGGTGATGGGATAAAGAAATATGATCTCTACACATAGGGGGTTGCCACTGAGCCATACAGCATGAACTGTTGGAAGACGTTGGGGTGCAAGGTTCTTATGACCTCACCATTCCCTACAAATCTTCCTCTTAACACTACAGTGTTAACACAAAACTTAGAAGATGACGCATATCCCAAGGCAATGAGGTCAGCGTGAGTACAGAAGCCACGTACCCACATTTATCTTGGGCCCCATTTCCTCGGTCTGTGGAGAGGCGAAACAACATGGCAGCCATTCAGGTAGAGCAAAACTGCTCAGCTCATGTTCACAAGGAAGAGGGAAAGAGGAAGGGGCCAGAGTCTCACAGTTTCCTAAGGGTCTCTTTCCCCAGTGACCTAAGCACCTCCTCCAAGGCCCTTACCTTTCAAATACCACCATCTCCCAGCAGCAGTACCCTGGGGACAAAGTATCACAGTGACCTTGAGAAAACTGGAGATGCAAACCACGGCAAGGCCGACTGGACTCCAGCTGAGGCTCTTGTAACATCCGTCATAGCAAGAAAGCTTTCCTTATGTCTGGGCTCACTGGCCACTCAATGGGGCCATTCTTCTCTCGGCTTGCTACACGCTGATCCTTGGAGATTCCCTATCCTTGATCTTGGGGGTAGAGTGGGTGAATGGAAGATAAATCACAGAGCTGTGGAGGAGCGCCTTCCTGTTCCTCTGTCTAAGACACAAGCTGCTTAACACATTAAGTGCAGCCCATATCTGATGATGGAATTAGCTGCATTGGTTTCCTTTATCAACTCTTTCAAGCCCGGCTATTCTGCTCTGAGACTGGGTAGGCAGGAGCAAACACACCTCTTAGAAGTTCCCTAGAGGAAAATAAAACAAACAAGCAAACACTGAATACATTAAACACATTAAACACAGGAGCTTGAGAACCCCCTTCACGTCAGGGAGAGGAACCAACGCTGAGTCTCAGCTTCTGGTGAGTCCTGCTGTACCCAGTGGGGGCACATAGACCACTTCTAGTATTAATCCCAAAGATGGGAGGAGAAAGACCACCTACCCAATTGTCATAGCCAAATTAGAGTAAATTTTACTCATGTGGATGAGCTGCCTCCCCCTAAGGCAGGGTTTGGGAGGTTAGCATTGGATATGAGGAAGACAAGGTTTTTATAGCTCAGGGGTACAGGATTTGCAAATGGGGGATTTGGTGGACAAAATAGGCGTGGTTACAGGAACAGAGCATGAGCGTAGTAGTTTAGTCACAAAGACTTCCGGGAACAAAGACATGATTACAAGGTAGTCATAACAAGTTAGCTGTAACAACCCTTTTGAAACAAAGGTAGGATTGCAAGATGGTTATTAACCTTTTGAAACAAAGACATGGTTGCCATTCCTGGAAGAGGCAGTACAGAACCATTTGTAGTTAAAGTTACAGGGAGAGCATAACCCAGTCCATGAGAAACAGATTTGATCATAAACAGGAATGAACCTAGTTTGTCTTTACTATAAGATGCCTTCTAAGCCTAAAATGGAGGCAGGCTGGTTCATCACTAGCTTAAGACACCCTCGGGTTTGAGTGAGCTGGTGTGTTAGGCAGCTTTCAGACACTATGACAAATACCCAAGATGACGGACTTTTAAACAGAAAGCTTTTGTTTGGCTTTTAGTTTTTTGTTTTTGTTTTTGTTTTGGTTTTGGTTTTTCGAGACAGGGTTTCTCTGTGTAGTTTTGGTACCTGCCCTGGATCTCGCTCTGTAGACCAGGCTGGCCTCGAACTCACAGAGATCTGCCTGGCTCTGCCTCCCGAGTACTGGGATTAAAGGGATGCACCACCATCACCCAGCTTGGCTTACAGTTTTAAAGGTTCTGGCCCATGTCAGGTTGGCCCACTGCTTTGGGTGAGGTGGTGCATCACGGCAGGAACAGCTAGGGAATCTTAGCTCATGGCCAGGAAGCTGAAGAGAGTAAGGGGAAGAGCCTGGGACAACACGATCCCTTAAGATATATACCCAGTGCCTAAAGATGTTCAACACCACCTTCCCAGAGAGCCACTCTGGGGACCAAGTCTTCAACACATAGGCTGTCGGAAGTTATCAAACATCTAAACTGTAGCATCCTCTTCTGTCCAATGGACCATGGTCGTGCCCTCTCCAGTAGTAGTGTCTGAACCTTGGTTTTGATCAGTGTGACTTTTCTCCACATTGCCTCCTCCTTGAATTCTCATCCTGAGAGAGCTTGAGAGAGAAGTAGCTACTCTTACATTCTGTGTTTTTATACTCTTTAGTAACTCTTCGTGACTGTGACAAAATGCCCGAGGGAAACAATTTAAAAAAAGAAGAATTTATTTTGCCTCCTGTTTTCTAAAGCTTCCATCAGTGCTGGTGAGTTTGTTTGTTTTTGTCAATGTGACACAAGCTAGGGTCATCTAGTATGGAGAGCTGCTGGTAGCAAAAGGCCAATGGCTCTCAATAATCTAGGAAGAGGGAGCCTCAACTGAGACAATGCCTCCATCAGATCAGCCTGTAGGCCAGTCTTTGGGACATTTTCCTGATTAATGATTGATATGAGAGGGCTCTGCTCACTGTGGGTGCTGCCACTCCTGGGCAGGTGGTCCTGGGTTGTATAAAAGAAGCAGGCTGAGCAAGCATGGGGAGCGAGCCAGTCAGCAGCCCTCCTCCATGACCTCTGCATCAGCTCCTGCCTCCAGGTTCATGCCTTGAGTTCCTGACCTGACTTTCCTCAGTGATCTACCATGACGAGGCAAGCCAAATAAACCCTTTCCTTCCCAAGTTGCTTCTGCTCAGAATGCTTTATCCCAGCAATAAAAAGCAAACTAGAACACAGACCATGGTTAGCTGGCTTGATTGTTTGGGGCCTGGTGTGAGGAAGGGACAGCAGCGGAGACTGTGGCAGAGGAGACTGTGGCAGAGGAGACTGCTTCCCCCATGGAAGTAAGGAAGGGATGGCTGTGAGGAACACGGGGCAAAGCACGTCCCTCAAAGATGCCCCAGTGACCTACTTCCTCCAGCCAGGCCCACCCCTTAGTTCCTATCACATCTCAAGACACCATCAAGTCTTGAATCCATCAGGGGATTTATCCATCGTCAGATCCCAGCCTTCATGGTCCAATCACATCCCCAAATCCCCACACTGACTACTGCAGCGGGGACCAAGCCTTCAGCACACAAGTTTGGGGTAAACTTCAAAATCACACAACATCACTGAGCATTCTATTTTATTCCTCCTAGTATCTGATTACCTGTTAGCTATTAATAATCCTTTATAGCAAAATTTCCCCATTCAAATTACTTTCATGGTTTCTACATCCCAGGAAGACCCCGATTTGTAGGATCTGTCCATTCTTGCTGTATAAACACTCCCATCCCGATCAGTTTCAAGTTACCAAAGTGACAGTCAGTGGGAGCTGGGAAGAGACAAGACTGCCACCCCACACAAACACAGACTGAGTGAGCAACCCTGGAGGCACAGAGCAGTGAAATACCACAAAGTAATTAGAAGCTGATGAGTTCCAAGGGCTCAGTGCGTTTGTTTTTAGTGCCATTTATTTCACTGTATGTTAGCATAATTTAATTTTTAATAGTGTCTGTGATAAACAACAAGCTAAGGAGATCCCTGATCACTCACCCTCTAGCTCCATGGCTGGTTTGAGCAGGCTTCGGCACTTGGCTGCCCACACACTTTTCATCCGGGTCATCCTGGTTCTTGACCCTGCAATTACAGCAGCAGGAGCCAGGCTCATTTCTCAGGCTTACAATGTTCTGCCTGCAGAGGCCGGCGGTTGGACCCCCTCCCCCCTCGCTTGCTCACTCTCATAATGTAGTGTTTGACACTTGCAATTTATTTTTCCACTCGTTTATCATCAGAAATGATTAAATTTCCAGTGTAAATACTGCACGGCCAAGCTGAATCAATCACACGACGGACCGGCAAGCATGTCCCCAGGGACTTCGAAAGTCACTTAGCCCTCACGGAGGGTACCACAGGGTAAGAGCTGGTTAGATCCTTTTGGGGACCTCACAGGTGGTCACGCAAGCCCTCGACTCACTTCCAAGGGCTCAGGAACTCACACCACCACTTCTCTTCCTCCTGTAACCCTCTTGGCAGAAATGAAGACACAGCAGTGTCTTTCAATCTAACAGACTATTAAAACAATGGACCCGAAGAAATGGGAATTTCTTCAGGAATCTCACACTGGGGAAGGAAAGGTCACAGATAGAAGGATGTCCTGACTCTGGGAGACATTGGCAGTGTGTTGGAGCACCTCATAGGATGAGGCTGAAGGAAGCCCAGACAATGATGGATCAGTGGTGGGCTCGGATGTGCATACCCTTGGCTTCCTACTTCAACTTTAATCTCACTTTCCAGACTTTAGGGGCTGGGGGTCCCTGGATCTCTTAGCCCCTCTTTCCAGTGACCATGTTGAATAAATCTCTTTTTTCTACTTTTTTTTATTATTAATTTGGCCGTTTAATTGACTTCTCCAAGATGAGTACCTGAACTGGATTTCTTGTGGTACAGATCGTGAACCCAAGTTCATTAACACTCCTGTCCCTGTCCTTGGGCTGCCTCTTGTAAGGTCTCCCTGGTTCAGAATGGCCCTTCCTGCCTGGTCCGATGTGGAGAACAGTATGGGCGGAGATTAGGTTTCTTCCCCACCCAAGCAGGTGTGGAATGACTGGTGCTCACGTGGAAAGGGGACAAGGGGACAGGGGGACAAGCTGCTGTGTGTCTTAGCATAGTCACAGCAGTCCACGTTCAGGTGGGGTTTGGTCACCCCACGGCACTGTGCTTGGCTGGTGTGTGGCTCTGGCAGGTTCTCAGGCATTTCCGGGTTCACACACACTTTCATTTCAGAATCAGAGATTTCAGACCTGTGTGAGTGCCGCCTCAGACCTGCTTCTGACTGCTGGTCAGTTTCTGGCTCCTGCTCTCCGTCTGAAGCCCTCCCCTCTGACCACAGGCTGTCAGCACTGTTTACGGGTATGACAATTTCTTGAAATTCGTCTTTTCATGTAGAATCTACTTTGGAGAAATGAAAAAGCCATCGAGGAGTCTTGGTGCCTTGTATTCTTGCTAGGAGGCGCTAAGCAGGCTTGAGAGGGGAACCCTTGAGGCCTGGTTGAGCAGGGCAGGCTGCTGAGCTACCTGCTTGTTTTCTCTGACTTGTAGCAAGTGTCTGTGCTGTTCCCATCCCAGCTCTGGCCCTGCTGGGAAGGGGAATGCCTGAGTCACTGTCTACCTACCTTCTTGGGGAAGGGAGAGGGGTGGTTCATGCTTTCTTCTACCTCTCTATGCCTTCATCTTGAGTTTCTTTCATGGACTCCATCAGAGGCAAAAGAGCAGGGAGCAAAAGAGAAAGGGAGATCTCCCAGAAAGGACGGGCCTGGCCAGAGGGAGGCAGGAAGATCTCCCAGAAAGGATGGGCCTGGCTGGAGGGAGGCAGGAAGATCTCCCAGAAAGGATAGGCCTGGCTGGAGGGAGGCAGGAAGATCTCCCAGAAAGGATAGGCCTGGACAGAGGGAGGCACCAGGGCCTCGGGAGGAGAGTCAAGTCTTCTGAAAGACTGTGCTGAAGTGGTAGCTCAGGATGGCCATGAGGGATGGATTCCCAGAGGGTCATGGCTTCGGCTGGAAAACCTAGTGCCATAATAGAGGCAGAGAGACTGGGCTGGACCACTCTAGAAAACAGAACTCAGGTTTGTCTGACACTCTAGACACTCCTGGAGGCTGGGGAGGGTCCCTCAAGAGTGAGCACTGAGGCACAGCTTCCTACAGTCCCTTTGGGCCTGTGGTGCCCAGGAGGGACCAGCCTGGGAGTGTAATCAGGGCTAAATACAAGTGAGTGTGGAACTGAGCTTCTACAATGTCATTGCTTTTTACTGAGACTGTCTGATGGGGACCACAGTTGTCTGATTGCAGTTTTGTCACTAGAATTGTCCTCTGAAGCCTGCCAACCCCGATTCGTCATTTGTGATAACAAGCCATCTCGTAACTGCCACAGAGCCCAAAGTGGAATGGCCTCTGCAGACCCAGCACACAGACTATTGGCCAAATAAGCCCTTGAGGAGCAGAGGTGGCGGTCTGTGTTTCATCTGCTGGCCAGATAGCCACAGTCTCTGGTTCTAGGAGGCCATCTCTGCTGTTTACGCAGCACTGTGGATGGAATAACAGCCAACAAGGACCAGGATGATCGATCAGGGACTGCAATGGATGTTCCTGGAGGTCACAGTAAATCACATCCCTGTAAAGAGAGGTGGTGGAGGGGGATGGGTTTTTTCCTCTTCCTCCCCACAAGACCGCCTCAGATTCCTTGGAGTTACTTTGCTTCTCAACTCCTCAGCTCCCCATTTGGAAGGCAGAGCTGATGGGCTTCAGTGATGAGGTGGCTGTAAGGGTCTAAGGGCCGTCCATAGGGGATACTGGCAACAGTTTTCAGGAGATGCTCATCAGTGGCTGGTGACTTGGGATCCAGGCTGAGACTGTGCTGAGTATATGGTGATGTGGGACCGTGGGTTCTAGTCTCCTTTGTCTCTCTTTGCTAATGGCCTAAAGATGCCCAGAGGCCACTGGGCAGGAGGAGAATGGGTAGATGTTGAGATGGATCGGAGATGAGAGTTGGAGATGTGAACAGTGGACTTTCCTGCCCCAGTAGACCAGGTGGCTATGGGGCAGCCCCAGCTGGAGGCAACAGGGAACCAGACTCCGTATTAGAGCCTGGGAGGAGTAAGTCAGTGACCGACTGAGGGTCAGTCCAGAAGTTCCAGAATTGGAGCAGAAGAAGCCAAGTGTGTCCCACAGGAAGAACAGATACTTTTGTGTGATAGGTTTTATGGTTACTTCAAGGCATGTGGTAGACTCCCAAGACTAAGTCTGTAGAAAAACATCAGAGGAATGAAGAGAAGAGAGTTCAGGAGTCTGCGCAGGTACAGAGTGGACCTTTGGAGAAATAACACGATGGTGGGGAAATCAGTTTGGGGCCTGTCTCAAACTCCCTGTGTGACCTAGGGCAGGTCACTTGCCCTCTCTAGATGTGAGATGTTAACTGGGGATCTCTAAGACCCTCCCCAGCTCAGGAAGTCAGTCTAGACTACAAGGCTCTGTGCAGTGATTCCTCCTAGCCCTGTGCCCCGCCCTGTCTTAAATCTGACCCCAGCCCCACTGTCTTCTGTCAGAGGAAGGCAGCGCAGCACCAGGAGACACAGGCCCTGCCCATGCGACTCTGGGGCTGGGGTTGGGGGAGGCTGGACAGTAAGTTGTTAGCTTTCATCCATTTCACTCCTCATTCTCATGTTGGGGCTTCTGAAGTAGTTTCTGTACAGATGGCTGGAGTCTGGGTGGGCAGTAAGGACCTTGAGCTCCAAAGTTTGGGGCTCTGGGCTCTGGTAGCTGGTTTTGTCTGGCTGGCTGTACAGATAGAGACAGGAGGTGGGCAGCCACTGTGGAACCTCTGCCACCCCTGCTCCCTGCTCCTCTTCCTCTGGTTGAATGACTTTCGGGGAACTTCAAGTACCCACTGCTCTTTTGTCCATTTTTGGAGCCAGATTTAAACATCTAAACTTTAATGAATCCCAATGTTTGGAATTCAGCTCCTGTATAGAATGCTCGTGTACAGCTCGGGTTTAGAAAGTCAGTGTACAAACAGGGAAAGGTGCAGGGTTAGAAAAGACTTTCAAACATCTGGAGTTTCTGCTTGAGCGGGTCACTGGCACAGTGCCAAACTATGACAAATTAAAAAGAAAAAGAGAACACTCTAGACAATGGGGGAGCCCGATTTGCAGGGTTCCCACACGGTTGAGATTCACAGGTATGGTTTTCAAGCACAGTGGTAACACCAACAGAGACACAGGGGGGCGTCGCCCATCAAAGGGAGAACACACAACAGACACCATCTCTGAGGAGGAGAGGACATGGCACTTATTAGAGCCTTTAAAACAGTATTTTTTTTATCTGTTGTGGAAAACCCTGGAGGACTTTGTCCAAATAACACAGAAAGGGGTGCAGTAGTTACTTCACAGTTGGGGTGGCTGTTTTAGATGACTTTTCTTTCTTTCTCCAGATTTCTGTTTGTTAGTTTGAGGGTACAGTCCCTCATGGCGGGGAAGACATGGTGGTAGGAACAGAGGGGACTTGGTTGCATTGCACAGCCGTCAGGAAGCAGAGAACAATGGACCCAATGTGAGGTTTTAAAAGCTGGTCCAAGAACCAAAGAAAGACTTGGGGAAGTCAAGAAGATGATACCACTTCTCCCCGCAACACACACAGGTAGCTGGAGACTTTTCTGTGTCCCGCCGGGTCCTGCAGCCACTGATTAAATAATCATTCAGAGGCTTAATATTAATTATAATTGTTTGGCCAATGGCTAAGGCTTATTACTGGCTAGCTATTACATTAAAATCAACCCATTTCTATTAATCTGTGTATCATCACCACATGGCCTGCAGCTTACCAGTAACGCTCTGGCATCTTACTCCTCTGGCAGCTGCTGGCATCTCTCTTGACCCCACCCTTCTCTCTCCCTATATTCAGTTTGGCTTTCCCGACTAGCTATATTGTGCCCTGCCATAGGCCAAAGTAGTTTCATTCATCAGCCAATAAAAGAAACACGTATTTGTAGTGTACAGAAGGACATCTCACATCACACACACACACACACACACACACACACACACACACCCCAATAAGATAAAAAACAGAAAGTTCAAAAATAAATTCTGGGCCTAGAAAGCATTGTACGCAAAGATGATATTAGAAAAGTTCAAAAGCAGGTGTTCTGGCTTGAACTTTATATCCTTCCCAAGTTCATATTTTGAAACCAAATCCCCAGTCTGAACATACTTGGCAATGGCTTCAAGAAATGGTTAGGCCATAAATGGTATTAATGCTCTCATAAAGGAGACCCCACAGAGACTTTTCCCCTGCTGCCATGAGAGGACACAGGGCAAAGAAGTCACATATGAACTTGGCAGAGGCCTGCATCAGATCTGCTGTTGCCTTGATCGTGAGTGGATAACCACACCCCCATAACAGTGAGAAATAAATGGCCACTGCTTATAGATCATGAAACCTGTAATATTCTGTTATGGAAGTCCTAAGGAAGGCCTAAGATAGCAGAAGAAGCAATCACCAAACTTGATATGATTAAAATGGTCAAGTATGAGAGACAGAAAGAGAAGAGTGAGAAAAAGTGAGCCCCTCCAGGATCCATGGAACACCATCAAGAAAACCATTATACACGCTGCGAAAGAGTCCCAGAAGAAGAAAAGGAAGAGAAAGGAGCACAGAAATTAGTCGAAGAAATTATAACCGTATACTCTCTAAATTTGATAAAAAGCTGAATGAATTTAAAGGCACCCAAACTAGTCGACCTGTCAAAAGAAAAAAGAGAATCCTAAAGACATAGCCAACATGGCACTGATTTGTCACGTGCAAGCGATGCTTCATACAGTTACCAGCAGATTTCTCATCAGAAACCTTGGAGACCAGAAGTCAACAGGCTGATGAATTCAATATATTGAAAGTAAAAGAAACCACCCATCAAGAATCCTGCATGTGGCAGACTATTCCCCCAGAAGTGAAGGAGCAATGACGATGTTCTAAGGTAAACAAAAGCCCGGGAGCATGACTAACGAGGAATACTGAATGAAGATGAATATGACTGTGAATGCTGAATAACCGTGTGATAGGATCTAGAATAGCCTGGGAGGCAAGCCTGCAAGCACACCTGTGAGGAATTATCTTAGTTTGGCTTATTGAGGTGGGAAGATCCACTCTCCATGTGGGTTGTACCGTTTCCTGAGCTGAGGTCCTGAACACCACAAAACATTTATTACTCTCTGTTTCCTGACAGTGGGGTTTGAAGCTGCCTCAAGCCCCTGCTGCAATGACTTCCCAGACAGGGTGGACTGTACCCTTGAACTCTGAGCCTCAATAATCATGTCTTTTCCTAACCTGCTCTTTACAGGATATTTTAACACAGCAACAGGTAAGTTACCAAGAGGGAGCTTGTTGCTATAGTACCTGTCCTGTAAGAAATGGGATCCTTCATATTAACATAAGATGTGATGGGGCTGGAGAGACCACTCAGCAGTAAAGAGTGTATGCTGCTCTCCCAGAGGATTCAGGTTTGGCTCCCAGCTCCCACACAGTGACTCACAGCCATTTGTAATTTCATTTTCAGGGGCCCCTGTTACCCTTGAGTGCCAAGTACGCGTATGGTGCACATACACATAATCGGACAAACACTCATATACATAAAATAGATTTTTAAAAGGAGTTGTTCTACACATTTAAAAATAAAATAAAAAGATACTAGATGGTAATTTGGAAAATCCTAAAAATTAGAATTATCCAGTGTGTGTGGGGGGGGGAGGAGGTGTCTCAAGTAGCTAAGGTTAGCCTTGAACTTGCTATGCAGCTGAGAATGATTTTGGACTTCTGATCCTCCTACCTCTTCCTCTCCAGTGTTGGGATTACAGGTGCACACCACTACACCCAGCTTCATGTGGCATTGGGGGATTGAACTCAGGGCTTCGTGCTTGATAGGAAAATACTTTACCAAGTCTTTTAATTCCACTTTTTGTTTTCTGAGTAATTTGAGAGATTAATCGAGTGGCCACTTTATTCCATGTCTCTGGCCACGCGACACAGAAAGAAGTGACTTGATGACATCCATCACTGAGAGAGCTAGAGACAGAGCCGGGTAGGAGTAGAGTTCTGTAGATTGTTGATGTTAAGTGGGAGAGACGGAAATTCAAACCAGGGTTGCTTCACCTTAGGATGCTAAATGTAATCTCCATGGTCCTCACAAGGAAACCGGCTCTGGAATTAGCACAGTTGCAGCAAGAAGAGAATTCAAATACTCGCCTGCAAAAACGAAACAGAAAGGAAGATATCAGCAAGAGTGACTCCCAATTAAAAGAGACATTTGTCTAAGGACAACAGAAAAAAAAATAACAACATGACGGGAACGAAGCCCTCTTTATCAACAATTACTTTAAATGAAAATGGATTCAGCTCTCCAGTCAAAATATAAGATTGTCAGAATAGATTAGAAACCATGAACAAACTGTATGCTGTCTCCGAGAGACCCTCTTTAGCTGTGAAGACAGGTTTTCATTGAAAGTGAAAAGATGGGAAAGACAGCCATGCAAATAGAAACCCAGAGAGGCGCGGGTTGGCTACAGTAAAACCGGGCACAACACACTGGAAACCAGGCTCACAGGGCTCATTAGTGGGATGCCTGGGTCTTCCCAGTGAGAGCACATCCCAAAACATGTCCATCTGCTCAGAGCTGCCATAGATTAGACTGAAATAAACAAGGCAGTCTTGCTCACAAACACACCTCTTAGTGTATCCTGCAGGGAGGGTCACAGTCTACTCTGTTCTCAGCTAGTGGGTGATGGGTCCCTCGTGACCTCCCTGGCCTCCTTTCCTCACCCAGGCAGATGACATCTCAGCTAGAGACAACTCTCTGAGGAGCCCGCGGCTCTTGTCACTTCACACTCTTGATTATGAGCCCAGCCTCTCCCTCTTCTACCTCGCCCTACCCACGTGGTTCTGCAAAGACAGCCAAGCAAACCCCTAGAGTATGAGAGCTAGGGAGGGCCTTCTCAGCAACCTGGGGAACCCTTGCATGATATAGAGAAGACTGAGGCCCCAGAGGGTCCCTCTGAGGCAGACTCAACAGGGTGGGAGGGCTGCTGATGTCCAGGCTAAGCTCCCCACCATGAGCTAAGCTCCCCATCACAGGTCTTGCTGGCTGCAGAGTGATGAGCCAGCCATCCTGTGGCCCTGGTGGAGATCATCAACATCCTGAAGCCCAGTGCTCACACAGTGACAAACCCTCCCTTGAATAGCGTCATTCTGTGTAAGGTGAAGTTGTTCTATTTAACTGTGAGATGCCAGGAGGTCAGAGAGTAGTTAGAGGCTCCTCCAAGGTCACATTGACCTGTCAGAGGTCAGGACAAATGACCTGACTCCAGGCACCCGGGACAGAGACTTTCAAAGGACTGGAGTCATGGTTGCCTACTTTGATCTCAACAAGGAAAGTGGCACTGAGACTGTGGCCCTCTTACCTACTGGGGAAGCAGGCTCAGAGCCCCAGCCACCTGGGCTGCAGCACTCAGTTGGCCAGTGGTGCAGAGGGGGGTCGCTAGGTTTCCTGGTGTCCAGTGTGCTGTCCCAGGATT
>CABHPH010132979.1:11969-38331 GCA_902168325.1 Peromyscus nudipes
TAAATAAATAAATAAATAAATAAATAAATAAATAAATAAATAAATAATCATCCTGTCTTTAAAAGAATATAACTGTAGGCTGGAGAACAGCTCGGTGGTAGAGTGCTTGTCAAGCATGCCTGAGATTCTATGGGCCAACCACATAAAAGTTACTCAGCTCTCACAGAGTATCTCCAGCAGGTGCGTTATTTGACCGGGCATGGGAGGCTGTGCTTTCTAGGCTTTGAAGCCCCTTCTGACCTGTGACAGTTCATCATCCCTTGCCAGGGATTAGGTAAAACTGTCTCATAAGTTGTTGCCTGAGGCAGGCATCATCTCTCACGCTAGGGGCATGACCCCTCTGGAAGCCTGACAGAGTCACATACCTGCTTTTCTGTGGCAGCGGTACATTTTCCTGTAAGTGGGTTACTGAGGACTATAGTGTAGGTCATGGTTCTCAGCTGATCGCCTCCAGACTCAGTTGTCCAGGGGGTAGATACCACATCTAATCAGAGCAAACACAGAGACTTTAAGTTGAATCATAGGTGTAGTTTGGAAATTATCTAAATATTTAGAAGCAATCCTTTGAGTATCTGTCAAAGTTTTACTACATTTAAAAAGACAACATCACACACTATTGGGTCTACCATTCAGCACTATAAATATAACATGTTTAAGCATTCATTAAAAAAAATACACTTAATTTTAATTATTTGGTCATACGTTGTAGAATATTATTTTAAGATGTATTACATTTGTTTATGCTGTGGAACATTTGTTTTAATGATGCAAAGATGTGTCACATTCTTTTATGTTGCATTTAACTCTGTGAAGCTGTGTTTCTTTGCCTGTCTAAAACACCTGATGGGTCTAATAATGAGCTGAATGGCCAATAGCAAGGCAGGAGAAAGGATAGGTGGGGCTGGAAGGCAGAGAGGATAAATAGAAGGGGAAACCTGGGAAGAGAGGATCTGATAGTAATAGGCGCTGGTTACCGTGGAAAGGTCACAGTCACGACAGAACCCAGTGGTACTTTTTAGAGCTTTATTAGGAGGGAAGGGGGGGAGCATGGGGGTCTGCATCCGGCTTTTTAAGGCAGGTACGCAGTTGCCCGATGATATAAGATGCCAGACCCAGAGAGTGAGGGCAGGATCCTAACAGGATCAAGGAACAAGAAAAGGAGCAGTGGAGGACCCAAGGGTCCAGCCACCCAGCTACACAGCCAGACACAGAGAACAAAGCAAGGAAAAGATATAGAGAAAGGTAAAAGCCCAGAGGCAAAAGGTAGACAGGATAATTTAAGAAAAGCTGGCTAGAAACAAGTCAAGCTAAGGCTAGCATTTATAAGTAATAATAAGCCTCCATGTGGGATTTATGTGAGAGCCAGGTGGCAGGCTCCCCAAAAAGTAAAGAGCAAAGAGCTAAAGAGTTAAAGAAACAAGAACAAGAAAACAAAAACAGTCATATGTCAGCCTACTCCAGGAAAACACACACACACAAAAAAATCCACTGTTAATCAGAAACAGGCTCAACAATTATCATCGAATCCCGTTATTGAAGTTCCATTTGATTAAAATAAAGCAACAATCAAGATCTATTTTCCCTTGCATGTTACACTTGGATTTTTAGCATGTTACCAACAAGGCCTACTCAATTATTATTTGCCCGAACACCCTCTGATTGGCATCATATTGGAAGAGTCAGTCCTCCCTCAATACTGAAGTGAAGTTCTTTGTCAGATAAAACATCAAGAATGAAATTGTAAGAAAATAGCCACAGACAAAAGGATACACTGCCATTTTTTATGGAGTTAATGCTTAAAAAATGAAAAAGATAGGAGTTGCAGAATACTTTAAGAATCTCTTGTTTTTGAGACACAAACGATCTAAATTGGTGAAGCTTTACGCCCATGAGTGTGGTTACTATATAATACTAGAAGCAGATTCTGTGGCAAAACTAAGAGTCTCTCTGCACTGCCAGTGGGACCGTAGAACGGTGCGATTATAGAACACAGAATGGCTGAGCCTCAAAGAAAATAAACCAAGTCACCCTGTGATGCGACAATCTGCTTCAAGACAACTAACATAGAGTGAGCAGAAATCAAAGTGAGGACTTCAGTAGATGTTTGTTTATGAATGGCCAGGGCAGTGCTTTTTTCACAGTAGCTGAAAGTTATAAACAAGCCAAGTGTCATGAATGGATGAATGAATATACAGAATGTGGAATTATATATGCATACGTGGAATATAATTCTGCCTTTTCAAGAGGCGGAATTCTGCTACATGTCCTCTCATAGATGGATGCATTTGAAGGTATTAGTAAAAGACAACTGTTATATACATTCATTTAAATGAAGTCACCTGAGTAGTTAAGTTCACAAATATAAAAGATGGAACTATGGTCCCTCAGATCAGGCGAGGAGACAAATGGAGGGTTATCATTTACAGGTTCAGAGTTTCTATTTGGGTTGATGAGAACGGTCTGGAGCTGAATGTGGTGATAGCTACACAATGATGAACATATATAATGCCTCTGAACTGTACGCTTATAAATCATAAACTTTATATCATGTACATTTCATCACAACTTTAAAATCTGAGAAGCCCAGGTAAAGCAAATATGGATGTTATTATACTAGTCATGTAGCTTCTCTGAAGGTTTACATTTATCTAAATGAAAAATATTTTAAATTGAGTTTTAATTAGAAATGATGCCATGCAACTGTAAATAGAAATTAAAGAGACTGCCAATTTAAAAGTTCCTTATTAAGATAAATTAGATCTATGGGGCTGGTGAGATGGCTCAGGAGATATCTTAGTTATTTTGTTGCCATGATAAAATACCGTGACCCTAGTCCCCAGCAACATACTTCCTCCAGCAAGACTACACTTCTTAAAAATTCTACAGCCTCTGCAAACAGCGCCACCAACTGGAGACCTGGTATTCAAATGCTGATGGGGACATTTTTCATTCAAACCATTACAGCAGGTAAAGATGCTTAGCACCGACCCTGCCGACCCAAGTTTGATTTTCTAAACCCACAAGATGGAAGGAGAAAAACAGTTGTCTTCTGACCTCCACACACGCACATGCACACACAAGTATGCATGCACACTGTAAAAAAAGAGAAGAAGATGGAGGAGGAGGAGGAGGAGGAGGAGGAGGAGGAGGAGGAGGCGGAGGAGGAGGAAAGAAAGAATACTAGGTAGCAGGTTCTAAGAATAACAGTATGAATTATAGTCATGAGCAAATTATCCTTTGGAAAAAAGCCTCTAGACTCATTCCAGGACTACCCTGTAATGTGCCTATAACTGTCCAGACTTTAGAGGAAGCCGGAAGCCTTTGGTTCCCAAAGCTATTTATGACACCAGAGAGTGGATCTAATCATCCATGTTGAAGCCAGATAGATAGTAGACAACAAATGCAGTTGTGCTGCAAAAAGCAAACTTTTCCTCATACCAATTATAATAACCTGTGCTCTTCCAAGACATAAAAAGGCCAATGCCACATCAGCAGCCGTTGCATAGCAAATACGGGATGGACCATACCTAACTCTTCACAAGTATCAAGTCCTCCAGACAGAAATGAATAGCAGAGTACAAATGAATTCAAAAGAGATGCAGTTAAATTAAATATGAGCCACTGGGCAGAGGACAACTTACATCTCCTAGATATTCCATATTTTAATGGGAAATAGAAAAATTATTCTTAAAGCCATGAAACTCAGGATATAAACACAAAGTTCCATATCAACAGAATCCCTTGCTTCTCTACTGTGAATAAGAACATTCGTTTTGGGTCCTGGATTCCGTATCATTGATCTTACCTATGGACATGTACTTGTGCTTTTGTGAAAGACTCAAATAAGTTAACAGTTAACAAAAATCCTTAGGTTATAGAATTGATCTACTGACTATGTCAAATGTCTACTGCTACTGTGTTCTAATTTTATATGGTTGACTCCTAAAGTTAAAAAATATCTGGCCGGGCAGCGGTGCCGCACGCCTTTAATCCCAGCACTTAGGAGGCAGAGCCAGACAGATCTCTGTGAGTTCAAGGCCAGTCTGGTCTACAGAGCGAGATCAGGAAAGGCACCAAAAACTACACAGAGAAACCCTGTCTTGAAAAACCAATGTGTGTGTGTGTGTGTGTGTGTGTGTGTGTGTGTGTGTACATATATATATATATTATATGTAGGACATTTGATATAAATTCACTTCTTAAACGTACTATAAATGTATTTGACATATTTAATGAAGTAGAACTTTTATCACATGAGCAGTGAAATTCTTCTGGGAGTGTAATCAGCTCCATAAAACTGTATGTTTTGTTATATTGTAGGCACTGTGATCAGAAGGACAAACTCCATTATTTTCACCAAGGAAACACACACGGGCACTACTATTCCAACAAATAAATAAAACTTATCTGCATCCAAAATCAGCCTCCAGGCTTTACCCACCTACCCCTCCACAAAGCAATGACCACACTGACTTCCGTATCTCTGTAAAGAAATCGCATGGCATGCACACTTTGTATCTAGCGTCTTTTGCTTAACTCTGTGTCTATGAGATTTACTCACAGTCCTAAGTGGGAATTCACGGTCGTTTGCATTGGTATATGGAATTCTTTAGTGGAAACTTGAATTTGTTACTCTATTGCTGATGGGTGTTTGAGATCATAAATGAGGCTGCTATGATCCCGTTATGTGTCTGTCAGAGTGCACACACCCATTTCTGATGAACGTGTACCTCCGAGTGGAAGGACTGAGTCCGGGGACTAATAGCTGTAACAGATACTCCAGGCCATTCGACCAAGTGGTTGCTTCAGTTTGCACTCCACCTGCGTCCAGTTCTCACACAGTGGAACCCTTTCGAATTGGGTTCGACAACCGATTAGGTACATTGAAGAATAACTGCAGTTGTTTTTTTTTATAATTGCAGTTTTTTAAAGAGTATAAATCCAACTTTAAGTAGCACTTACCTAATTAAACAATTATATTGTTCACATGTGAATTTAACCAAACATTTAAATCCCAGTTTTAAAATCAGCACCTTAAAATCAAAGTCTGTCTAATGCCCCCCACCCCCATCCCCACACACACAACATCAGTGTCAACCCTCTAAGGATAATCCTCCCAAATTCATTATTAGGTAAGAACAGAAGACCAACCTATTATATTTCTAGAATTAGTAAATCTCTGCATAAAGTGTGAGCTAGTGAAGAGCAATTCAAACATCCTCTCCGCACTGATGTGAAAAGCTCGATTGATATAAAGTCTTCCTTGAAGATCTTTCTCAGGAATATTTTCTAGAAAAAAAACACAAACCAGAGGAGAAGAAATTAAGGAAAGGTAATTTCAATATTACTGGGTTTACTGCTGGCTGCCCTAGATAGGGATCACTATATTCATAGTGTATTTTCAACACCCTACATTAAAGTGGAAATAACAATTCCTCTTGGAAAGTATTCTCCAAAACTGAATACCTTGGGGGGAGGGATGTATTTTTTTTTTTCGGTCTTGATACAAAACAGATTTTAAATGTGATTGTCCTACTTTTGAATAATATTAAACATAAGCATATGTAGTTGACTAAATAAGATCACCATTTTCAATTGTTAAAACCCCACATGCACAGAAATACTTAACTGGAATAACATCAAACTCCTTCTATAAGATACCACACAAATGAATGTCTCATAAGTGATAAAAGAAATAGTATCTACTATAGCTGTTTCAAGTCATACCACTGAATACATTCAGGAAATATTAAGTCATCAGTGGTTCTATTTGCTGCATGCACTAATACATTGGCCCAAATGATCTCACTGGGTTTACTGCTGGCTGCCCCAGATAGGGGTCACTATATTCATAGTGTATTTTCAACACCCTACATTAAAGTGGAAATAACAATTCCTCTTGGAAAGTATTCTCCAAAACTGAATAATGTCCAATGGAACAGTACTTGCTCCCCTGGGAACTTGATAGTTACGTATCTGCTGAAAATTACCGCAGCAAATAAACTAATGTCTGGTCACCTCTTCTGATGGTCACACAGTCCTCTATATGTCAGCCACTGTGCTAATCACCGTCCAGCACTGACGCTTCTCAGCCTTATACTGTCCTTTGTGCATATTAGAAGTGACATTATCAGCCGGGCGTTGGTGGCGCACGCCTTTAACCCCAGCACTCGGGAGGCAGAGCCAGGCGGATCTCTGTGAGTTCGAGGCCAGCCTGGGCTACCAAGTGAGCTCCAGGAAAGGCGCAAAGCTACACAGAGAAACCCTGTCTCGAAAAAAAAAAAAAAGTGACATTATCATCTTCCTCTACAGCGGAGAGAGAATTGCTAAGATGCCAAGATCAGGACTGACTACTCTGGAATTTGAATCCACTCCAGCACACAAAAAAGTACCCTTCGTTTTACATTGCCAGAAAGAGTCTAACTGAAAAGACCATAAAAAAAAGGGGTGGGGGAAATAGAAATAAAAAGGGCAGGAATAGAAGCCTGGCATATAATGGAAATGGTGGAAAAAACACAACACAAAATTTTAATGATCTGAGGACAGTGACTAGTTATTATCTCAAGCCGTATCCTCCACCAATACACAATAAAAAACCATGATGAGAGCTCCAAACATCAGAAACCAAGCTCCAAGGCTTATCTGTGTGAAGGCTCTGTCAATATTACCCTACAGGAACCAGTGTGGTTAAACAAGACATGGTCTACAAACCAGAAAAGCATCCAAGCCTACCCCCATCACTACTGCTTGCTCCCTCACTATTGATTTGTGTGTAGAGCATTTACAAATGCCATGTAGATACCGATTTACCTTCCTCTTGTAAAAACACCACTTATAGGCAGAACAATTCACTGAAATTTCAAAGAGCTCCTTGGGTGTAGAAATCATCACTGAAATTAGGCAATTTGCTAAAGTTCTGTAAGATAGCCTCCCTGCTAGGCTTGGGAAGGAGCTTTCACTGACACAGAAGTATTATATGTTCATGATAAAAATAAGTCGAATATTACAATGGAAGCAAACAGCTATAGGTGATTCAATAGAATTCAATCAATCTGAATTCAAAAGAATTCAGAAAATTCTTTCTACACAAGGATCCAACCCAAAACACTACATTGCACTTAGTTATTATATCTCCTTAGTGGAGTCTAATCTTGGGTTCTAATTATGCCTTCTCATACTTTATGCTTCTTTGTTATGCCCTTGAACCCTGGAAGAGTGCTATCCATGCTATTTTACATAATGATCTTCAGTCTGGGCTTGCCTGGTGTTTTTCAGGAATAAACTAGAATAGTGGTTTGGGGGAAAGAATATTGTAAGGTTGTAGTGCTCTTGGCTGTTGTGAATGATGCCGTGATAAAGCTGAGCAAGGAAGAGGTGCTAGAAGAAGCCCTGGCTTTTATCTGAGGGGGCACACACCCCAGAAAAGACTAATTACTTATGCAGAAGAGTTCTGTATCTCCCACATCCCTGTTAATGTCTGCTGGGTTTTTTGTTTGTTGGTTTTCTTGATGATAGCCATTCTGACTGGGGTGAGATGGAATCTGGATGTAACTGTTTTGGGTTGGTTGGGTTTGGGATGGGGTGGTGGTTGTCTGTTTGTTGTTTGTTCACTTGTTTGAGGCAGAGTTTCATAGAGCACATGCTGGCCTCAAACTTACTATGTGGCTGAGGATGACCTCGAACTTCTGATCTTTCTGCCTCTGACTCCCTATTAATAGGATTGCAGGCCTGTGTCACCATGTCCTGTTTCACGCAATGCTGGGGACCAAATCCAGAGCTTGGAGAATGTGCTAGGCAAGCACTCTAACAAATGAGCCCCGCTCCCTAACCCATCAATGCAGTCTTCCCCTAAGAATGTTGAAGATTTTCATGTGTATTTATTGGCCTTTTGTACTTCTTTATTTGAAAAGCGGTTTTTCAGCTCATTTGTCCACTTATTAACTGAATCACTTGCTTTTTGGCCATTTAATTCTTCACTATTTTCTGGATATTAATCACTGTTGGATATGGAAAAGACTATCTCTGTCAGATGTCTTATCACTCACTGGTTTTCTGTTGCTGCACAAATTTTTTAAAGTTGTGCAGCAACAGAAAACCAGTGCATCTGATATTTTCTCTACACCGAGAAGCAGCCATTTCTCTTAAGGGGCCCTGTTTTATAACTTCAAAAGTGAGCTTCTTATTCATATTGAAAATGGAAAGATTATACTCTTCTAGTTTCATGTTTCTCCTAAGCCCCATTAGGTGATGGATTCTGAATTATGACTGATAAAAGTGAAATTGACTATATCTGTATCAGAAATTAATAATATATTCTGCATGGAAATTGGCTCAAGGAAATTAAGTAAATGAAATAAATTGTTCCTGCTTTGGGTTACTCATTTGTGAGATTTTTGACATTTCAATTCTCTCCAAAGACCACCACCAATAATACTGCTGTAGCATAGTGAGTTGACAGGTGGTATCTTTTAAATAAAGAAAGGACACTGCTCAACTCAAGAGCAGGGTACTTTTGTCAATATAGGGAAAAATTATTGCTTCAAAAAATCAGCTAAGGAACAGGGGAGGTAGTTGCTTTTCCAGAGGACCCAAGATTGGATCCCAACATCCACACTGGGCAACTCACAGCCACCTGTAACTCCAGCTCCTGGAGATCCAAGGACCCTCCTACTTCTGTGGACACCAGCAGTTGCATGCACATACACACACAAATACACATGATTTAAAACATTTTTGTAAAGTATCAGTTTGAAGGTAGCCAGTAGAAATAATTTGGAATGAGGCAAATGAATATAAGGGGAATACAGTAACATGAAACTCCAAACACACTGCCAGTTGTTTCGAGGATGCATAAAATTGTCCTACATAGATAAGGATTGAGTTAGGGAGGGCACATTGCTTCTCTCCATGAGACAGTAGCATAAGACTCTGTTTTAATCTGTTTCATCAGGGATGTGTGATGCTAGAGTAAATCTCTATGTCAAAATAATCCTGTGTTCCTTCCCCAAAACTGCAGCATAAATGTTATACAAAAGGCAGGGTGGGGTTTTCTTATTTTTCTATATGTTCAAAAACAGATCAAAGTGCTCCATTTTAGCCAGCGTGATGGTGCATACATCATCCTAGCACCTGGGGGTCGGAGTGTGGAGGGCAGGAGGGTCCTGGAAGTCCAAGGCCAGCCTGAGCTACATGAACAGTTTCAGGACAGCCAGGGCTACACAGTGAGACCCTGTATCAACAAACAATGACAACAAACCTAACTAGTGTTTGGGCTAAAGAGAGCTGCGCCCAGCCAGCTCCTTCTAACCCACATCAATGTCCCAATCTCCCGGCTTGGTCTACTCCAGTTGGCCTTTCCCACTTTCTCCTTAGTTCATCATTTTACAGCCTCGAGAAAAGAGAAAAACATAGAGTCATCATCATACTCATTTGAAAACTCGGATGAGCCTGGAATTTGAAACTCAATTAGGGAAAACAGTGGGACCACCTAAATTATTATCTAATGATTGTCTAATAAGACAAACTCACCCCTACACCTTAAGGACACTTTAGAGAAAACACCCTGGAAATGCTCACTGGCAAGCCAAGCAGTGGCCAGCGCCCGTGTACAGTAACTATACACTATTGTCTTTCCATTATTCCTAGATGTGTGTACAGCTTTCGAGTTTTAATGTTGCTTTTCCAGGAACTCAATAATGAAATGACTTTTTAAGGACAATTCTTAAGAGCAGGTTTAATGAAAGAGAAAATAATTCCTTGTTTGGTGTCACTTGCCTATTTGGCCACTGGGGGCCAGAATAGACCTTCCTAGAGTCAAGTTCAGTCAGGCAGCTCATGACTCATTCACGTCCACTCATCAGAAAGCACAGTACACGAAGCCTGGAAGCCTCGTAAGGCCACGCTACTCAACAGTCCCATCATGCCTACTGTACCGACTGCAATGTCAGTCGGCGATCTTCACATTTTCAAGGAAGACTTCTTATAAAACCTACTGGGTAATAGGACACACCACAGGTTATGAGCACTTAGAGAAAATAGGGAGCATGGTTTGCTGATAAGTTTCCCATCGACATCTTTTTTTTTCGTTGTTGTTAGATTCTTAACTATTCCTTGCTTCCTTCTTCTGCTGCCTCACCTCCTGGGTATTCACTGAGGAAAGAGCAAGGAGGTAGCTACCCACAGCCGGCAAGAGTGTCCTCACCAGAATGCAATGCTGCTGGGCCTGGCCTGTGACTTTCGTCCTGTAGAACTGTAAGGAATTACACTGTTCTCTCCCGAGCCACGTGAACTGAAGTATTTGTCATGGCCACCCATGCCGCCTAATATAATGTGTAAGCATGGAAGGGGCAGGCAGGCTCTGCGCATGTCTGTCCTGTGTTATGAAGCCTAGGTACCCTCAGCAGCTGCGGCTGCTCCATGGCTGATTCCCCTCTTCCTCTGGGGAGAGTGGCCGCCCTGACTGACTGATGTAAGTCATCCTCATTCTCAGCTCAGTCAATAGTCTTGTTACCTCTGGCACATGTAAGCGGATCATCCTCTAACTTGGTCGCCATCAGTGGTTACTTTGGTACTATTTTGGTCTCTCTGACTTGCTCTTTGTTTCTTTTCCCAAATTTTTTTTTACAGTAGGGATATCAGGAAGGATGCTATTTGTTGAGCCCACGCAACAATATAAAGCCCACAATAAACATACCAGCCAGAGCACAACACATTTGATACCCAGAAGGCCTTTCTTTCAGTAAAGATTCTGGTTATTCACCATCATTAGAGTCTAGCTAAATCTACTGGTCTTCTAAAACCAAATGACTATTTTTTACATTTCATTTACTTATTGTGGGGCAGGTACATGGGCCATTGGACACATGCAGGGTCAAAGCACAGCTTGCAGGAGTCCATTTCTTCCTTCTATTATATGTATTGCAAGGACTGAACTCAAGTTATTTGGCTTAATGGCAAAGTACCTTTACCCACAGAGCGACATCACTGGCTCCATAAGCTATTTTTAAATACCATATAGAATATTATTAGCAGTTGTCTTTCTAAAAACATTTCAACTATAGAATGTTCTTTAAAAGTGATTTGAACCAGGTGGTGGTGGCACATGCCTTTAATCCCAGCACTTGGAAGGCAGAGGCAGGAGGATCTCTGACTTTGAGGCCAACCTGGTCTACAAAGTGAGTTCCAGGACAGTCAGGGTTACTCAGAGAATCCCTGTCTAAAAAAAACTCTAATAAACAAAATAAATAAATAAATAAATAAATGTTATTTGAAAATAAATTTAAATTTAAAAACTGTGCCAGGCGGTGATGGTGTACACCTTTAATCTCAGCACTAGGGAGGCTTCTAGAAGCAGGTGGATCTGTGAGTTCTTGGCCAACCTGATCCACAGGGTGAGTCCCAAGACAACCAGGGCTACATAGAGAAGCCCTGTCTTGAAAAACAAATAAAACTAAAACAAAAACAAAATTTAAAAATTTCTCAAAAATAATCTAAAATTTAACAGTAGTCAAAAGCATGTAACTTCACCCATACAGAATGGAATAATAATCTTCTAAGTTATCTTTTAAATAAAGAGAGTTGCTTCTAGACATTTTATTTCCTATTGGAAGCCACACAGTAATTTAAATTAATATTCATCTCAGAATTTGCAGCTGCCATGACTACTTGCTTTTATATATATGTGTGTGTGTGTGCGTGTTTGCATACCTGTGTGCACTTGCATGTGTGTGCGTGTGTGCGTGTGTGCATGTGCATGTGCGAGTGCATGTGTGTCTGTGTCTGTGTCTGTGTCTGTATAAAATCAGGCTTGCAGAGCCTTTGTTAAGATGTTTGTTTGAGGCAGGCTAGCCTAGAATTCATTATGTAGAGCAGTCTAGTCTAGCTTCAAACACACAGAGATTCTCCTGCCTCTGCTTCCCAGATGCTGGGATTCAGTGGTGCACCACCACTCCCAGCAGGTATCCTTTTTTACAAAGAAGGAGGAAAGGAGAATTTGGGAAGTTGGACACACAGCGCTCGTGCCTTTAATCTCAGCAGTGGCAGAGGCAGGGGGATCTCTGCGTTCAGCAGCACTAAAACATAAGTTACAGGCCAGCCACCAAGACTACACAGTGAGAACCTAGCTCCAATAATAACAATAATAGTAATAATTTGGGAAGTGCTTTAGTTAATTGAAAGGGCTCAAAAGGTCTTGTCCTCAATCCAACCTCGGTATAGTTAATTGGCTACATGTGTTTAAACCAAGAACCTTCAATTTCTTCTTTTTTCCACAGGTAAAGCAGAAGTAAACTAAATACATTAGCAAGGGAAATATCTTATCCCAATTACTCTGCGGGAGCAGCATGCAGACATTCTAGTAGGAGATTTGCTTTTTACTGTGTTCACTGCAGGAAACTGTGTGTGTGTGTGTGTGTGTCCATATATGTTCATATGTGTGTGTACTCATGTGTGTGTATCTGTGAAATCCAGAGGACGATTTTCAGTGTGGTTCCTCAGGAGACATCTATCTTTAATTTTTGAGACATGGTTTCATCTCTCATTGAGACCTGGAGCTTGCTGATTAGGCTAGGCTGCCTGGCAGTGAGGCCAACAATCTGTCCGTCTCCACCTCTTTTTGTTGGGAGTACAGACCTGCACCACCGTGGCCACCAAAGCTGGGTCTGTCATGTGGGTGCTGGGGGTTGAACTCAAGATTGCTAGCTCTGAGACAGCTCACTGTGCCCTGACTCGCTGTTCCTGAAAGCTTGCAATTATAAGTCAATCTGATGGAGACTTTCAAATTCCAGGCTTTGAGAGGCATGAGGATGGGCCAGACTGACAAACTGTTCTTCTGCGTTCTATACACATTCATTCCTTTTCTGGTTCTCTGTAGGGCCAGGCTGCCACAAGCATATTCTCACTCTGCACACCCCTAACACAAGGGTAAACATTAGAAGCCATGCCTGGAATTTTGTTAAGTAAATTCTTTACCTTCGTCAACAGAATCTGAAGTGCTGCTTTTGTCCAGAGAAAGGTACTCATTCTTATTCAAGTCCAGTGATTTGGAGGACGCTCTACTTAACCTCTTTCCCAAAGCCAGCGAAGGGCCTTTTTTCAGATGTTTCTCAGTCTGGGGCTCTTCTTTTCCTAATACCTAAAAGACAAACAATTCGGTTTAAAAGTCAAAAACTTATTTAAGCTTAGGTCTTACAGTAAGAACTTTAATGTTAAATATTAAGAGTAAAGGCTTGAAATGCTGCTTTTTGAAACATATTTACAGCATTCTGTTAAGATTGACTGCTACCCTTGGCATGTTAGTAGATAATAAAGGTCTTCCTAAAGGATTTTGACACAGTAATGAAGGAAAAATTATGAAGAATATCACATAGAAGGGACTCAAAAGGGGCTAGGGATTTAGCTCAGTGGTAGAGCGCTTGCCCAGCAAGCACAAGGCCCTGGGTTTGGTCCTCAGCTCCGGGGGGAGGGGGAGGGAATGGACTCAAAGAAAGTTAACAGCATGTGAGTGGCTGAAGCAGACGGGAAAGGGGACAGAAGGCAAAAATAAGGGACAATCAGGTCCTTGGGGTTGGCAAGGGAGAGAAGCCAAACCCAGTTTGCTTTCTTATCTGGTGCCCACTTCTCACCCATCTGCACTGGAATAATCTTTTTGTACACTGGGAAGATTTGTCACTCGGATTGGTTTAATAAAAGCCAAACAGCAATAGTGAGGCAGGGTTTTCGGGGCAGAGAGGATGCTGGGAAGAAGAAGGGCAGAGAGACATGGAGAGTCTCCAGCCAGAGACAGAGGAAACAGGAAAGCAGCAGCATGGGCAGTACAGAGCTAAGGTAATAAAACCACAAGGCAGAAAGCAAATGAATAGAAATGGGTTAATTTAAGTTATAAGAGCTAGTTAGAAACAAGCCTAAGCTATCAGTTGAACTTTCATAATTAATAATAAGTCTCCATGTTGTGATTTGGGAGCTGGCGGGAGGGACAGAAAAATCCACCTACGTCCATCTCTCAAAACCAATAACTGAAATAGAAATGGAAAGAAAATAGAGAGCTAGAAGTCACCCAGGAGTGTGGTGGGGAGAGGAGAGAGTGACTTCACAACAAACTGGTCCTACTGGTCCTATTGAGAGACTAAGAGATAAGGAATTAAAATATACCAAAATATGACATGTATACTTTCTGGGCATGTTTAATAAGGACGTGTCATTTCAATAGTAAATTAAATGACAGACTTTAAATATAAATGCTATTGTTATGCTGTAACTCAAACAGAACTAGCTATAGTTAGTAAGACAAGAAAAGAGTCTGTATTAAATATGCAGAAACATTCCTTTTTGCACTGTGTGCACACAAATGAAAGGCCACACAAAACACATACCCAGCCCTTCTCCTTTCTGCGCTAGAAGATGCTTGCCTAGCACTGAACAGACACTCAGCTCCAGAGAGGACACACCTTTCCATTGGCCAGGCGGGAAGCTGAGTGGTAACTGGAACCCAGGTCAGAACTTACTAATGCGTTAGACTACCCTACCCAGAGAACGGGTTCTTTGAGCAGAGAGCACAGCTAAAATCAAGAGGTGACATATTTGGAAGTTCCACAAGAGAAAGCAGTGTGCTTATTTAGCAGACCCAGGGCCTCCGGAACAGCTGAGCAGAGCTCCATACGTGGATTTCTCCTCCTGTTAACTAAATTATATATCCTATTATAGGAACACAGATACCCACATGAAAGGTAACAAGTGTTGGATTTGCATTGTTTTTATCTTCAGATATTTTCCTGTATTTTCTAAGGAATATTATTCTATAACGAGCGTGCTTCCATTTGAAAAAGTTGTTTCCGACTTTTGTTATTTTCAATTTGATGAAAGTAAACCATTAAACAGAGTGAAAGACAGACAACAGTGGCTGACTTCTAACACCCGAGACTCTCACCATAATGCTCCTTGGAAAAAAGACCCAGCTTCCAAAACTTCAAAATCTGTGTCCTAAACTTCAAGAAGTAAGTGACTGGTCTATTGCACTCTTTTACGCCCCATTCACTACTAAGAGAACAGGCAACTTCTTTTAGGGACAACACTAGAGGTAAGAACCAACAGGCTAAGTATTCCCAGAGGAGCCATAGCAGACGGGGGTGGGGGAGTCGGAAGGACTAAGACCCAGACTGGAGTCCTGAGAACCCACTCCTCTAGTGAGACTGCAAGAAGCCCCCCATTTTGTTACCTCCCTGACTGAGTGTTTCACACGCAAAGATTAACTTCCAGAATGACATTCCTTGCGCAGTAGTAGACCCCTAAGTGTCTATTACTGGATACGTTTTAGAAAAGTAGGCTGATGTAAATGTATGATGAAGGATGGTTGTCTAAAACAAGTGTGGAGCCCCGGGGGCTTTTCACGTGAATAAATTCTATGTCAGTGTTTTCCCAACATTTTCCCAGAGGAGATGCTAGGTGCACCTGAGGGGTCTAAAAAAAGGACCATTGCTAAGAACATGCAGGATCACTTTCAATTACAACACTCTATGGTTTTAGGACACTTAATGAATGCTAGGAATTGTTCTCAGTACCATTTTTTTTCTTTCTGGTTTCTTGAGACAGAGTTGCTTTGTGTAGCCCTTGGCTATGACAGAACTAGCTCTGTAGCCGAGGCTGGCCTCGAACTCATAGAGATCTGCCTGCCTCTGCCTCCCGAGTGCTGGGATTAAAGGCATGTGCCAGTACTGCCCAGCTTCATTTCATTATTATTTTAGAAATTCTGTGAGTTTTTACTCTCACTTTATAATTGGGAAAACAAAGGTGAAGGAAGCTTAAGCAGTTAACTTACTTAACACGGTGCCATTAGCAAGTGGCAGCGGCAGGCAGGGTGTGCGGCCCAAATGCTGCTCTAAAATCCGGTCAATCCAGCTGCAGGCCCCAAGCAAGAAAAGCTGTGTTGAAGCACTCAGCGCTTAGAAAGTGGCCTCTAAATACCATGTTCTTCCCTAAGAAAATGGTTCATCAGGAAAATGATGTGCACGGGACACACTGCTATGCCAGGAAAAAAAGGGGGTGGGGCAGGGGAGCACGAGAGATTACTGGTCATTTAAAAAAGACAGCAGCCCCTCTACAGGGGCTGCCACCAGCAGAGGGGACACACTGAGTGTCCAACCACAAGAGTAATCATGAGCCCGAGCCCTAGCCCTACGGAGAGTGAGGAAGGAGGCTCACGGACTGAGGTCAGTGTGAGATACATGGCAAGACCCTGTCTAAAAAAGTCAAAATAATAATCATGACTCCAAGTGACTGCAACTCAATAAAATTTAAAACTAGTATACTTATGATACTTGAAGAAAATGAAGCTCACCAGCTAGTTGAAAAGCCCAGTCGTCAGCTGGGCTGTCATCTTTAATGTGTTAGCTAAGAAGTTTCTACTAAAAGAAAGACAGGAAGTGTTCTCTGTGACCCAGCTGTGCTCAAGGCCCATCTCTCCCCATTTGAACCAGACTTTCTCCACCACACGCATTTCTTCACCTTGGGGAAATCCTGCTGACTACAGATTACTGTGTCTTGTTATATTTTAAACAGTACTTAGTGTCTTGATATATGTTGTTTAGGGACCTGCTGGTCGCTCTGCGCCTTAGCCATCTTTGAAGAATACCACATGCTTTCCCCCACATAACCTCTGCTACTTAGAGACTTATACTCTCTTCCTAAAATAAAATAGCAGCCAGACATCCCAAGCTTTTCAACATTTTGAATAGCCTGCATTTTTTCCTTGATTTCATGTTATCATTAACACATATCAGTCTCAGGTGTAGGTCTTAAGGAGCAGCATATACTAACTCTTTTCGGTGAGTTTCCATCCAGGGACTCGGTTTCCGAAACTCGGCTGATTGACTCCTGCGTTAAGCTGATGGCCTTGGAGAACTTTTCATCTCTTTCCCCGGAGTCATCCACACTGCTTCTTCCTGGACTTCTGTAGGAAACACAGCATTACAGAAGCATAAGGTCACCTCTAGGCATACAGTCCTTGGTGTTCCTCTCCAAGGTCTTTGCTAGTCTGAATCACCTCAACAAAGAATAGCTTGTTATGGTGTAACCAAGCTCCCGTTATAACAGCTATCCTCTTAGAGACACCAGCTGGCTTTATTCTTGAAAATTAAACATATACTCCCATGCAAATCCATACATCCAGAAACTACTGAAAATATAATCAAGTACAAATAGCCCCAGCAGGAGCTGATCAGATGCATATGGCTTGTTTAAGGTCAAGTTGTAAAACCAGAGCTTCAACGGTTTAGGAAGATGTTTGGGTTGGATGCCCCTGGGCACCCGAAGTCAATTTTACAAGTCTTGCTTCTGACATAGTCTCAGTGGAGGTAGCCAGGCCCTCCTGGAGGCGGAAGCTCCTCATGTCTGAATAGAGTGGCCATCAGTCAGGCTGAGGCCGGACACAAGGACTGGAAAGACAAGGGGCTGTGGGAAGGGAAATAGGCCCCTCCCTCGGAGATCCAGTTTGTATTTCCTTCTAGCTGAGGGTCAAGAAACTTCAACACAAACAAGAAAATCAAAACTGCTGGCAAAGAGCCAGGTGTGGTGGCACACACCTTTAACTCTAGCACTCAGGAGGCAGAGGGAGGCAGATCTCTGTGAGTTCAGGGCCAGCCTGGTCTACAGAGCTGGGTGAGTTCCCGGACAGCTAAGACTACACAAATCCTGTCTCAAACAACAAACAGACAAACAAAAACTACCTGTAAAGATAGTACAAGGATGTCCAAACAAACCATCCATGCTTAGTTAGGATGAGAATGTTTATAGCCTGCGGTTTAACTGTACCAACATTCCTCTCATCCCCAGATCTAAGCAACACACCACATGAAGTCGCATTATAGTTTCTTTACAAAAGAAAATTCTTTAAGTGAAATAACTAGCCAGCTCACATAGTCTCACTTAATCTCTAAAACTTAACTTTTAAATTTTGTTCAGCTTTAAGCTTTGTGATGATTATACCTTTAAACAATATAACTTTGAAAATGTCCATACCATGCATACACACATCCACTGTAAAGAAAACAAAGCGTGGCTCTCTTGAGAAGCCCCACACCCATGTTTTAGATGTGCTGTTCTTTTTTCCTAAAAGGTTGGTCTCTCTTTTTGCCCCCTGTACCCCATGCTTAAATCTAAGCATGTACTTGCTCCTACCATCTTATCTACTTAATAAACTTGCTTTGCTCTGGTTCGTCCTGAAATTCTTTTCTGTGATGAGGATCCAGCTTGACCTGTGTCGAGGTCCCTAAGGGTACTGTGGACTCCTCAGGCTACTGGCTGCTGAGAGCCCCCATGGCTGCTGAGAGCCCCCATGGCTGCTGCTGACATAGCTGCTTAACCCTGAGAACAAGCTGTAGAAATACAGCTTTCCCATGGTTGTAGAGCCAAGACCACAGCAAATGTTCTAAGATCTGCTTTTGTTTTCCCACGGTCAGCTATTATATATAAGGAGCATAATGAATCTAACTTCCAGTAATCTATCATCAAATATTATTCCTATGTAATAATTATGTATACACATAGATTTAAATAAAAGTATCAGCCTAATGTCTTGTGCAATATCACCCCAATGGATAAATTTAAAAAGCTAAAAGGTGTGTCATTCCTGTCCTAGAGAGGGTTGTTATTGTTGTGATGAAACATTATGACCAAAGCAACTTGCAAAGGGTTTATTTGGCTTACACTTCCACATCATAGTTTCTCATTGAAGCACGTCAGGACAGGAACTCAAAAAGAGGGGCAGGAACCTGGAGGCAGGAGCTGATGCAGAGGCCATGGAGGGGTGCTGCTTACTGGCTTGCTCCACATGGCTCCATATGGCTCAGCCTACTTTCTTCTAGAATCTAGGACCACCAGTTCAGAGATGGTACCAGCCACAGTGGGCTGGGCTCTCCCCCATCAATCACTATTAAGAAAATACCCTACAGGCTTGCCTACAGCACTATCTTAGAGGCATTTTCTTAATTGAGGTTCCCTCTTGTGGTGGTTTGAAAGAAAACGGCACCCAAAGGGAGTGGCACTATTAGAGGTAGTGGCCTTGTTGGAGGAAGTGTGTCACCGTGGGGGGTGGGCTCTTTTGCTCAAGTTTCCTTCAGTGTGACAGTCAGTCAACTTCCTGTTGTCTGCAAGATGTAAGACTCTCAGCTGCTCCAGCACCACGTCTGCCTACACACTGCCATGCTCCTGGTCATGATCATAATGGACTGAACCTCTGAAACTGTAAGGGAGCCACCCCAATTAAATGTTTTCTCTTTAAAAATTGCTATGGTCATGGTGTCTCTTCCCAGCAATAGAAACCCTAACTAGGACAGAAGTTGGCACCAGTTTGACTGGGTTATTACTGTGATGGGCCTGACCATGTATTTGTTTGGAGGAATTTGGGTTTTGGTGTAGGTTGAGTTTTCTTTCCCAGCTGCCAGTCCCAAGTAACCACATAGAGGCTTATATTAATTACAAATGCTCGGCCAATAGCTCAGACTTATTACTAGCTAGCACTTACCACTTAAATTAACCCATTTCTATTAGTATAGGTGCTGCCATGTAGCTCATGGCTTTACCTGTCCTCCAGCATGTCTTGCTCCCTCTGTGTCTCTTGGTGACTCCATACTCTGCCCTTCTTCCTCCCAGCATTCTCAATTCTGTCTATATTTTCTGCCTGGCTACTGGCCAGTCAGTTCTTTAGTAACCAATGAGAGTAATATATATTCACAGTGTACAGAAGGATTATTCTGCAGCATTAAACAGTAGAATGCTTTAAGCACTGCTTAATGAGCCATGTTTGTAGGAGCGGGAAAGACAGTTGTGCTAAGAGTCATTTGAACCATGGGGAGCTCACTTGAGGTTTCAGAGGAGAAGAGTTTTAGTATGTTGCCTAGAGATTATTCTTGTGATATTTTGGTGAGGAAAGTGGCTGCCTTTTGCCCTTGTCCAAAAAGTCTGCCTGCGTCTAAAGTAAAAAATTTTTGATTAATTTCGTTGGCAGAGGAAAACTCAAAACAGCCTAGTATAGATTCTGTTTTGTGGTTACTAGTGTTAACTCTAATAAAGACTTATAATAAAAATTTTGAGGAGGAAAAGAGCATCAGGAGGTAGAAAAGAGCTAAATTCTGTGTTCAAGGAGATAAATGGATTAAGAAATGGAATAAAGGGAGTGATGACCTCAGGGCAAGATCCCATTCAACTAAGTTTCCAACTTGTGAGAAGGAACTAAAGAAAAGCTTAGAGCCAGGTGTGGTGGGACACACCTTTAATCCCAGCACTGGGAACGTAGAGGCTTTCAGATCTCTGAGCTTGAGGCCAGTCTAGTCTAGAGAACAAGTTTCAGAACAGCCAGGCTTAGGCAGTGAAGGACAGAAAGTTGGTGAAGATGTAATTGAACTAGGGGGCCATGTTCCAGCCCCAGTAAGCAGTAGAACTTGGCAGCTTCAGCCACGTGGTTCTGGCTTTAGAGTTAAGGATAGAAGAAATGGGCTATGGAATTTGCCCCTACATTTAAAGAAAGCTGCTGAGGCCAGGCATGTGTCAGTGGTATCCCTGAATGGAGGCCTAGAGGGGCCATTTTGTGAAGCTGTGAAGTTGAAGCCTGGATTGTCTTGGAGAAGCCAAGATATTAGAGATGTGAAGGATATCTGGCAAGGAGAGCTGTTAACAGGGAGTAGAATCAGCCTAAGAGAAAGAAGTGTGTTGCAGTCAACAAAGCTGAACAGAGTTGGAGATCTGAAGAACATTTTGATATCAGACATGAAGATGCAGAGTTTGGAGTTTTCCCAGCTGGTTTTTGGTCTTGCTTTGTACCAGTATTTCCTCACTATGTTCCCTTCCCTACGTTTGGAATGGTAATGTATATCCTGTGCCATTATATGTTGGAAGTATGTGATCTATTTCTTCATTTTGATTTATAGGGGATTACAGTTGAGAGATTGCCATATATCTCAGAAGAGACGTTGGATTTGAAACAAGTTTGAGACTGTTAAAGACTATAGAGACTTTTAGAACTTTATACAAGTTGGACTGCATTTTTGCTTTGTGATATGACTATAAGCCTTCAGGGGCCAGGGAGTGGAATGTGGTGGTATGAAAGAAAATGGCTCCCAAAGGGAGTGACATTATTAGGAGATGTGGACTTGGAGGAAATGTGTCACCGTGGAAGCCGGCTTTGAGGTCTCTTTTGCTCAAGTTTCCCTCAGTGTGACAGTCAGTCAACTTCCTGTTGCCTGTATGATGTAGGACTCTCAGCTGCTCCAGCACCATATCTGCCTATATACAGCCATGCAACCCGCCATGATGGTAACAGACTGAACCTCTAAAACTGTAAGCCAGCCCCAATTGAATATTTTCCTTTTTAAGAGTTGCTGTGGTCATGGTGTCTCTTCACAGCAATAGAAACCCTAACTAAGACACCTCCTCTCGGATGACTTTAGCTTATGTCAAGTTGACATAAAAACGAACCAGCACAAGCCCTATTTAACTCTGCCCAAACAATGGTTAGCAGACCAGCAGCCAGCTCACTCCTGGATAGGCAGAACGGTGGGGCTCCATGGGGACTGAGAGAATGAAAAAATATGGATCCTTGAAATAGCTCACCATGGAACTATGGACATCTCCAGAGTTTAAGGAGGATGGAGGTAAGAACAGAGAGAGGAAAGGAACAGAAGGAAAGCAAGAATGAGACTAGAGAAAAAGAATATGGAGAGCTGAGGAAGTAAAGGTTCGAAGAGCAAGCAAGAGGGAATTGGGCATGAAGACCCTGCTACACACTTACTTAGGACACAGTCAGCAGGAGAAGAGAATGCAGCTTCACAGGTGACCCTAAATGTGTATGAAACACTTGCTCAAAATTTTTATTCTTTTCTGATTCAGAGACCACAAAGTCCACAAGTTGGCAGAGATCTTAAAGCCACCGAATCTAACCACCTTGTGTTCATAGATGATTAAATTGAGCATCAGAAAAGCCCAAAGACTTGCCTGGGATATCTCAGCTACAAACCACAATCCAGACCTTATTGACGACAATCCAAGGCTCTCTGCATGAGTACGCTGATTTTCTACACAGTTTTGAAACCCAAGACTAGTAAACTTTATAATGACAACAGTGCAATGGAAAAAAAATTGAACTTTATGGAAAAGTAATAAAATATGCATGTGCAATCATGTAAAAAAAGACTATAAATTATTGATGTAAACTGAGACGATATAGGTTGGAGCAGCAGAACAGAGGACTGCCCAGGGGAGGAAAACATTTGTGTCTGTATTAAGATTTTCAACATGTTTACATAAAATTTGGAGGGCTGGAGAGACGGCTCAGCCGTTAACGGCTGGATTCACAACCAAAACATCAAGATCTGGTCTTTGGGTCTTGGCTTCTCTCACTTAGCAGAATGTTTGCTACAGAATGTTAATGTATTATCCTTGTTTTGATTGCTATGGCCTCAATTAACATTGGATAAGGGACATGTGCCCTTGTACAGTTTATAAAATGTTCGCACTTCTTAATGAGTATATGTCAAGATGACATTTCTCGACTAATTTCTTCCTCACACCGTAGCACCACACGACCCCTGCACCATTGTAGCTCACATCTCCATGGTACTGTCAGCTCCTCTCACTAACGTGGTCAATGTTTACTGAGTGCTAAGCACATGTCACTATGCTAGCGAGTCCTCGAGGGGAAGTCACGAAACCACCCGAACCCTTCACTGCTCTGATGGCTCCTGTAAGCTCAGGGACCTCACCAGTTCCTATTCCAGATCCTTAATAAAAAGGATTTCTAAAATTAAGCAAATCCTAAGAATCAGCTTCGTCAATATGCCTTCATGTCCCACTTTTGCTTACCAATTTAGTAAATGATTCTCTTCTCCCCCAACTTAAACTCTACCCTGCCAACAAGGCAAACTGCACCAAATGATAAACTAATCGAAACTCAGAATTAGAAGAACCTAAAATATTTTAATGGTTCATAATGCACCTTGCCATTTTAAGTCACCTCACTGTACCTTGGCTGCACATTTTCTTCTATTGATAATGACAAGTTTTCCATTTCTTCAGCATTTAAGCCCAGCTCCGTGCCATAGTTCTGCTGGAGCAGTTGCCAGAATTCCTGTCTGGTCAGGCTCTAAGATAACAGAAACATTGCATGGGTATTGGAAAATACAACAGATAACATACTAGCAATTCAAAGCACAAAGGTCAAAGTTAAAGTAACCATGGTATAAGCATTCAAGGTGTGGCTTTGGTAAATTTTTGGCCTATTGGTCCCTGTATTTTCTGTTTCCTACAAAAACGGGTTAATGAGGGCTAGACATATAGCTTAGTGCTAGAGAGTTGTGTAGCATGTGCAAGGCTCTGAGTTCAATCCCCAGTGCTGCAAAAGAAGAGTTAATAATGCCCATCTGATAAGAGTTTACACAGGAAAGCTGGAGAGATGGCTCCATGGATTAGAGCACTGGTTGCTCTTCTAGAGGACCTGGGTTTGACTCCCAGCACCCACGTGGTGGCTCACAACCATCTCTAACTCCAGTTCCAGGGGACCTCCTGGTCATCTCAGGCAAACAAGTGGTGCACAGGTCTACACGCAGGCAAAAATTTAGTAAGTAAAGAGTTGATACAAGAAATGGATAAACATATATAAGTAATGTTCCCCCTAAGATGGGGTTTAACTGTGTTGTCCAGGCTGATCTTGGGCTCAAGCTATCCTCCAAAGCAGTTGGGACTAAAAGGCACATGCCACTTAGAAAATGGTGGGGTTTCAAAATATGCATTAAAGTAGCTTTATATGTGAAGTAAAATGCTTAAAGTGTTCTTTTTATAAAAGTAAGTTATTTATCGTTTCTGGCAATTACTGATCTAAAATGCACACAACCTACGATCACCATTCAGAGTTCTAAATGTCAACTCAGAAAGAAAACTTTTTTTTTTTTTTGAGACAAGGTTTGTCTGTGTAGCTTTGGAGCATGTCCTGGAACTCGCTCTGTAGACCAGGCTGGCCTTGAACTCACAGAGATCCACCTGACACTGCCTCCCCAGTGCTGGGACTAAAGGCTGCTCCACCACTGCCCAGCAGAATAGAAACTGTTAATTCACTATTACATCTGAAATTTTAATCATTTTTAAAACTCTGTACACCAGTGAGCTCTAAATTATATTTCCCTAAAATAGAAAAGGCAAGAAAACTGTCTTCAGAGTACTAATTTACTTTTAAGAAAGTCCAGCTTGCATATAGATAGCGTATTAGTGTTAAACTCACCAAAAACAGCAGAGAAATGGCTATGTGGTTCAGAGTGCTGACTGCTCTACCAGAGGACCAAAGGTCAGATCCTAGCTCTGAATTAGGCGGCTCACAAACCCCTGTACTTCCAGTACCAAAGGATCTGGACTCCATGGGCATCCCATACTCACAGACACACAATTAAAAAAAATTTTAATCATGTCAGGCGATGGTGACGCATGCCTTTAATCACAACACTCAGGAGGCAGAGGCAGGTGGATCTCTGTGAATTCAAGGCCAGCCTGGTCTACAAAGTGAGTTCTAGTTCTGGATCTACACAGAGAAACCCTGTCTCGAGAAAATAAAACAAAGCAAAACAAAAACAATTTAATCACCTAATACAGCAAGCTGTAAACTGTATAGCAAAACAAAAACATCATATTCTAGTAACTAACAGACTGGATTCTGGAAGCATTACAGTTAATTATATGATTAAGCAAGACAAGAGAGAGGCAGCATGGTACTTGAAGCAACTGTCAACAAGATATTTCATCCATTCCACAGCTATTTATGGGGAAGGAAGCATGTGGCACCGCACTAGAGTCTAAGGGTAAAACAATCTCCACATCAAGTACTTCTAATATATTTGAAGTGATATCGGGCACTATTAAGCGAGACATATATTATCATGTGCGAATGGGTTGTAGATTCAGTGGGATAGGGGAGAGAAAAGGAAGGAAATAGTACTGAGGATCAGGGTGGCCAGATGAAGCTCCACAGCGGAGAAGGGCTTCTGGGTAAGAAGGAAAGATAGATGTGGGGAAGGAGAAATGAGAAGAGATGGGGAGAAGACAACCAACCCATAAATAGAGAGGGGATACATGACTGTAAGTAATGTTTGTTACAAAGCCAGCAAATCATCTGTTACCCCAACTAGAGCAACGTTTCACAGTTAGGAAGTCGACTATAAAAATATTTAATGGGGTCAAATGTATACATGCCCTGAATCCAGCCCTGATGTTCCCTACAGCAAACACCCCTTCCTTCTCCCCTTCCCTGCCTTCTCCCCTCCGCCAGCAGCGGTGCATCCTCATTTTACTAGACGAGCTTTGTTACATTTCATGGAAGCAGGGCGCTTGAAAGGAAACCTGTGCTTTCGAGCGCTGTTTGCCGAGCCCAGATGACCAGACGACCACGAGAACACTTTATGACAATTTAGATGTCATTAGCCACATTTCAAAATGTCAGAAAATATCCATCCAAATAACTACAATAAAGGAGTCGAGGTAAGAAAAAAAAGACAAGACTCTTTGCTTTGAAACTAATTGTATTAACACGGAGTGGAAATCAGGTTGGTGAACTCTAACTGGAAATAACACATCTAGAAAATGGAACATTTATAATGTTTGCTATCTACTAGAACTGTCTTTCTACCTGATAAAGTCTTCTGAAGCAGAACATCCAGGGAATAAAAATACAAAGGCCCATTAGTGACAGTTAAAAAAACTACTGTCCTTGGTCCTAAAGGAACTGGACTTCTTCCCCAGAGATTCATGGGTAGACTCTGTCTTCACAGCAATAGTCCACACTGTGAATTAACTAAGTCTTCCAAAGACATCATCTTTGAGACAGTTCATGTCGTAAAAGGGTGGTTAGCGTTACCAAAAGGAGACAATTTTTCAGCACACCTGTGATTGATTATCAGCCTGTCACAAAAAAACTGTTTTTGAAATAATAGACATTTCTAAAGATAAAAACCAAAACAAACAACGAATCGATGGTAAAAGAAATGCAACTTGGGAGTAAAATACTAAGAACAAAATGCTATTTAAGTTAATTAGCAAGATAATTTCAATATACATTTTGATCCATTAGTCCAATGTAAATACATACTTGGTTAATGGAAAACAAAACAAGACTCATTTAATTCAAGGTGTTGTTGATTTACTGGCTTGTTAAAAATAACTATTTTTGCCAGGTTGTCCAGCTGTCACAAAAGCGTGACCATTTACAATCACACTGTTCAAACATACCCAGCTGATAGTCACAACGTTTTCAGTATTTAGCAGCCGAACCTTAGAGGGAAAAAAAAAATGACCTAAATATTACATGAAAGCTGACCACCTACCTGCGAAGGAGCGGCTC
>CABHPH010132980.1:6947-35700 GCA_902168325.1 Peromyscus nudipes
GGTCCACCTCCTGACTCCTCCCTCTGTGGTCCACCTCCTGACTCCTCTCTCTGTGGTCCACCTCCTGGTTTACCTGAGCTAATAGAAGGTCGTATTGGAGGAAAATGAGCTAGTGCCATTCAGGGTATTTTATGTGTTTTATATTTTCAAATGAGTGAGCTGCCAGAGCCCAGGAGAGTCAGCACAGCCTCTACCTCCTCCTGTGGTCTGGAGGCCTCTGACCTCAGTACTTCTTTGCTCTGAGTCAAGCCTGAATGTCAAGGTGGTTTTATGATAAGGAATAATCCCTCTGAGGGAAGTGGAAATAAGCCACAGAAGTACTGTGATGGTCAAGCCTTCCCTGAAGATTAGGAGACCAGGAAACAGGGCTATTACAGTTCCTGTCTCCCATGAGGCTGCCTTATGACAATGGATGCGCCTCGCATAAAGGAAAAATATGTGCTGCTTTTTATGTTAGGTAAGGACTGTTTTCATTCATTCATCTGCCAAGCATCCTTCGTTTGGCTGATTCAGGAGGCTCCTTCTTTCTTCCCACCACCCCTGAAGGTGCCTCGTCACAGCGCTCAGTCACACTCTTGTACATTCTGTTCACCTCTCTGTCTTCCTGGTTAACCTTCAAAGACCTTTCATGAAAGGATCATGAATAATTTAGCTATGTACCCTCAGAGGTTGGAACGCTTCTGTTACAGTGGCTGGAAGGTCAGGGAAGCACGTACCAATGTTCACATGGCTTTAGCCTTGAAAATGCTCAGTATACAAACTTGACTAGTCAACAAATAAGTTGAGATAAGAGTGATACATAATGAAATAAGAATTCTTGATGTCATGTTTCTCTAGTAAAGTAAGCCTTTCTTCACAGCACACACTGGGAGAGGGGGGTTTGGATCCCAGGAGACCATCTGGGGACAACTGTCCCCGATGGAGGAAATGGGCTGGGCTGCTACTGGTGGAGCTGGAGAGAATCTGATAGATCTTAGTCTGAAGATATGGGCAGTAAATTGGCAAAACTTCGTGAGAGGCTGAATGGGGGAGGGGGGACAGGAAAGAGAGGGTCAGGAGTGACTGCTGGTGTATGGTTCCTGGTGGATGACAGGGACTCTGCTAGGCCACTCTGCTGTGGTGTCTCCTGGCAGACAAGAACAAACATGTTCTGGGTAAGTGCTCTACTACCAAGACACAACTCCAACACTTTTATTTTTTTTTTTTTTTATTTTTAGGACAGGGTCTCACTAAGTTGCCCAGGCTGGTCCGAAACTTTCGATTCTTTGGCTTGCAGCCTCTTGAGTAGCTGGGTTACAGGACCAGACCACAGACCCAGCCTCTCTTCTTTGGAGAACTTACTAACTTTCCTTTCTACTTCCGTCCTGTTTGTGTACTTCTTTTGACTGAGTTCCCTAACTTCATTCCTTCTTCTCACCAGGACAGAGCCCTGCCTCTGTAGTCCGCCTTGCAGGTATTGGGTGGGCATTACCAGCTGAGAAACAGTCAGCAGGGGAAGAGGGGCTGCTGTTGGAATTGGAATGGAGCAGATTGCTCTTTGGGGAGAGGGTAATTTTGCAGGCAGGTGTTGCTGAGGGGCTTCCCAACAGGCCTTGCTCAGGGCGGTTTTTATTCCGTATTCCTGGCCCCAGCCTGGGATGCTTGGTGGTATGATTACTGGAATGTTGGGGGTGGGGACTGTTGTTTGATTCTGGACACAGGTGGTGGCGGGGAGGACACAGCAGGAAGAGGTGTAAGATGAAACTGTTTCTCAGCATGGATAGAGGCACCTAAAACCAAGCTGCTCCTGAACAGATTCTCTAGGCAATCTGACTCAGACTGAAAGCTTAACCAGTGGTTCTCAACCTTCCTAACCAGTGACCCTTTAATCCAGTTCCTAATGTGGTGGTGACCCCCAACTATAAAATTACTTCGTTGCTTCTTCATAACTATAATTTTGCCACTGTTATGAATCATAATGTAAATATCTGACATGCAATCCCCAAAGGGGGTCATGGCCCACAGGTTTAGACCCTCTGGCAGCAGGACCGGAGAGCAAGTGGACTTACAGAAGGAAAGGACAGAAAAGCAGGAGGCTGGTTCTGCCGCCAGGGTTCTAGGTTTTAGGAAGGGGCATGCACAGAGTGGCATATTACCTGGCAATTAACAACATAAAAAACCTGTTTGGGTTGTGTTTTGATTTTGCCATGCCTGTCAGATTGGCCTCCATTCCAGCAAGTCAAATTATGGCTGTTTCATCCCCAATAATTTCTGTCCAGTGGGAGATGGTGCCCGAGCTCTGGCTTTGGGTCCAGCCTACTGGAGTCTTGCTGGGATGGAGAATGTCTGAGTGGCTGTGACTGACAAGGAGAAACCCAGAGTCTCATGGACTCAAGCTGATGCTTTTGTGTCTGGCTGGATCTGGTTTGCTGCATTCACAAGTCAGTTTCCCCAAATGAAATTTCTAGAACAATTTGCAGCACTCACTGAGATTATTTTTCCCTGCTGGACTCCATTAAGCTTCTGAAGTGTGTGATGTAACGTCAGACAAACACATATGGTCTTGTTTGCATATCTTTTTGTGTGTGACTGTACCAGGGGCTAGGAATTGTCCTAAGTGCTTAAAGGATATTAGACCCTTCAAGGCTCACAGTCCTGTTTTTTGTGTAGAGGGGCATAGATGGGTCAGTTACCTGGACAAAGTTATACAACCAGCAGGTATCATAGAACTCGGGTTCTTTTGTTTTGTTTTTTAATTGTAGCTATTTGTTGAGAATTTCATACATACATGCGATGTGTTTTGATCATATGTTCCCGCGACTCCTCCCAGAGCTCCCTAACAAGTCCTTCTTCCAACTTCATGTCCTCTTTGTCATCTTTGGTACAGCTGAGTCCTGTCAGCACTGCCCACATGTGCATGGGTGTGGGTTATCTACCGAAGCACCTACCAGTAGCCACAGCAGAAAAATGACTACTCCACCCACAGCAGCCATCAGCCGCCAATAGTTCTTAAGCCAGATGCAGGGCCACGCGAGCCCTTCCGCTACCTGTGCTAGAATTTTGAGGGGCTTGATCTTGTGCTGGTAACCGGGGCCGCTGTGAATCCACCAGTACAACAGCTATACCCTGTCCAGAAGACGCTTCACAGCACTCTTTCCCCTTCTCTGGCCCTTGCATCCCACTTTGCTTGTCTTGGTTGATATAGATGTCCCATTTAGGGCTGAGCACTCAGAGTGACTGTTCCCAGCACTCCGACCAGTGAGGAGTCTGGGTCCACCTTTGCCTACTGCAAAAGGAGCACCTCTGAGAGCAGCACAGACTGATGGGCTGAAGCATAAATCTTTAGGAAGCTGTCTGACAACATGGCTGCTTAGCAGAGTAACAGCAGTAGGTTCCTCCCCAACTGTGGGCTTTTGATCTGGTTTAGAGTACCAGGCATGGATACCCTCCTACAGCGGAGGTCTCAAGTGCAACCAGAAAGCAACTGGTTGCACCCACAAACAGTCTTGCCACTATTACACTAGAGGGCACATCTTGCCTGGCAAGTTGCTATTTAGCATGCCTGGTCCAGTGCTCCGCAAGAGCACTGATGCCTTTTTCCCCTCAGTGGTATGCATAGCACCTTCTGGTACTATGCAAACTAGCCAGCAGGGAAACAGTTTTCTAGCGGGTTCAAGGTCAGTTTATCTGTGTTCTGCAATCAAAGTGTGTGGTATCTTCAGCACTAGGGTCTTGTTGTCTAGTTGTAATGGGCAATCAAGAGCCATGACAAGAATCTATGTTGTCCTCCAGGACTCTCTGAGAATCAGGGTTTGACCCAGTCCTGAGGAAGCCATAACTGTTCTTTCTTCCACACCTCTGGATGGCAAGGGCGAGCATTTCAAGCATGTAACCCCAGTGATGCTCTATTTTCTCACAGGAGTGACTGGGTGACGTCCTACAAAGTCATGGTGAGCAATGACAGCCATACGTGGGTTACTGTGAAGAATGGATCTGGTGACATGGTGAGTGCCCTCTCCACTCTACCCATGCCATTGGTGCCCGGCCATGGGGCTTTGTCCTATGCCTGTGTAAACTCAAACCAACCAGGAGAGTCTGGTGGATAGTGACCTCCTTTCATGCTCTGGAGTCCAACCTCCAGTGGCCCACAGCTGGGGCTGATGGAGAATTCTGGATTCATTCCAACTAACATACTTCTGGGATGCAGCCTCTGACTCCATTTACAAATTAACATGCTGCAGTTGGGGACCCTCGAGGCTGTCACTTCCAAGAGCCCTAACTTTTTCATGCCACCTTGGATGAATAGCTTCAGCATGGGAGTTTTGTTACTCTCAAATTCAGAATCTCAAGTGTCCCTCCTGGTGTGGCGTCCAGCATCTTACACACCGACTGCAGCCTCACTTTTACCTTCTGTCTCATTCTTACTTACATCAACAGTCCTGCGTGTGCCAGCAGAGTGGAGCCAGCTGGTCTACCTGTGAAACCCGCTGCTGGGCTTCTCCATTAATATTTCCCTGCCTCTAGAACTCCCTCCTATTCTTACCAGTCTAAGTAGCTTTCCTTGACTGTCAGGCCAAACAGAACCTCTCCCTGCTCCAAAGCTTGGCCTGGCCCACCTCCTTCTAATAGCCTGAGCTTAAGAGCATCCATTTGCCCTCATGATAGACTGAGAGAGATAGGGGCTTCCTGTGGCAGAGTGCAGGGGTGATTTGTTCCTTTTTCGCCTTGATTCCCAGCATGCATACGTACTCCTTGCTGGGATCCTAAGGAATGAGTGAATTCCTGGCTGTCTTACCTTTTATGATGAAGATCTTAAAAAGCTTCCTTTTACCCCTTGAGCATCAATAGATATTTGAAGGAAACAGTGAGAAGGAGATTCCTGTGCTAAATGAGCTACCGGTCCCCATGGTAGCCCGCTACATTCGCATAAATCCACAGTCCTGGTTCGATAATGGGAACATCTGCATGAGGATGGAGATCTTGGGCTGCCCGTTGCCAGGTGAGTTTGCCTCCTGAACTTCCTGCAAGGCTGTTTCCTACTGGGAGACAGGTGCCTCCCCAAGGTGAGTCAAAACAAACTGAGCCATCATTTTCCTGTGTCCATTGTTAAATCTCTTAAACATACAGGTTATTCAAAATGAAAAGGAAAAGAGCTTTTCATAATCCCAACTCAGAAACATGAACGTTGGTGGCACTGAGCCCTCTTGCCAAGTGTGGTTTTGCCTGTTGTAATTTTAAGATGTTTGTGTATGTCAAGGTTGACGGATCACTCAATGCTGTCACTCAGAAGTGAGAAAAAGGAATGTAGCAGTCAGCTAGGGGTGTAACTTAATGGCAAAGCACATGCAAATGTGCAAAGCTCTGGGTTCGGTTCTCAGCACCACAGAATATGTTTGCCCTTGAGACGTCTATTTGTCCTCAGCATGCTTACTATATTGGGCACAGAGGCAGGGCAGGAGGTGGAGGGAACTGAGCCATGAGCATTTGCAAGGTCTCTGTCTAAAGAACTTCCTTGGATGCCCGTATCCTCACCGAACACTTGCTCCTTCTAGTCTGATGGGCTGATTTTCACATGATGGTGTTTGGCTCTAACTTCAGGGTGTAAGTGGGCATCCATGTGCACCTTTTGGATCCTATTAGTGTTTGCTTCAGACAGGTTGACCTAGGCTGGCATTCCAGAAGGTATTGACTGCGTCACTGGGGACCCATGGCAAGAGCATCTTCCTTCTGATCAAACATCTCCAGGAAAGCAGCTAGCCTAAAACTCTCCCCATAGTACCTATCAGCGCCTACAGGAGTGTCACATTCCTGTCCTTCTCCAGTCAGGTCACAAGGCACAGGAGCAGAAGCATGGTTCATCTCACCCTGTTTTCTCCCTGGAGTCTGTTCACTGCTCACAGTAGAAGCTGGAACATCTCTGCCTGTGGGTCCCCAGTTCTGCCCAGCACAGTCCACCACCAGCCCTGATGCTATTTCAGCAGTCACCCCAGCTCCACCATGAGCTTGCGTTTGCTGTGTTTTCAAAGCATGTTTAATGCCACATTGCTATTTTTCTCTCGGTCTTGTAATATGCATGAGCTGGCTTTGCCAGCTGTAGGTTTTCAGAACATGAACCCTCCATGGGTGAGAAAGTCAGCTCTGTCTGCCTACATGAATGATCCTCACAGCAGACACACATTTTATTTTTCATTTTATGTTTGTTTGCACTTACTAGCTTGCTTTTTTTTTTTCATGTCACAAAAATCATTGGTGCCTGTCCTGGTTAGCTTTGACTGTCAACTCGACACAACATAGAGCCACCTAAGAAGAGAGTCTCCACGGAGGGGTCACCCAGATGAAGGCCTGTGGGCAGGTCTACGTGGAGGGTGGTTTCTTGATTGTTAAGTGATGTAGGAGGGCCCAACCCTCTGTGGGCAGCGCCATTCATTGGGCTGCATAAGAAAGCTAGTTAAACATAAGCCAGAGAATGAGGAAACACCTAGCATCCCCCACAGTTCCTGTTGTACTTCCTTGGCTGCAAGTGGGTTCCCTGGTCAGAGATAATGTTGCATAGAAGAGTAAGCAGGCCTGCTTTCAAGTTTCTGCCCTGAATTTCCTCAACAATGGACTGTGACCTGTGAGCTTAAACAAGCCCTTTGATCCCCTAAATTGCTTTTGGTCACATCAACAGAATGAATCCAGGAAAGAGGGCATCTGTGGGTACTTTCTCTCCTGGTCTGTGAGCAAAATCTCACATCTTTAATCAGCCTGTGGTAGCTGGAAATTCAGTAGTTTAGAATATTTTGATTCCAGGCTGGGCAGTGATGGCACACGCTTTTAATCCCAGCACTCTGGAGGCAGAGACAGGCGGATCTCTGTGAGTTTGAGGCCAGCCTGGTCTACAGAGTGAGTTCCAAAACAGGCTCCAAAGCTACACAGAGAAACCTTGTCTCAAAAAAAAAATAAATAAAAATAGCGTATTTTTGATTTCATACTCTTTTTATTTCTCTGTCATGTGTATATGTGTGTGTGTGTGTGCATGTGTGTATGTACATATGTGTGTGTCCCCATCTCTGTGTCCACAGTTGTTGCTTGAACTTCATAGTAATTAGTGGAATTGCTGGGACAGAGGTTGTGCACACTTCTAAGGCTAAGAAGGAGAATGCATTGGAGCATGCCCATTTAGGATTTGAGCTCCCTTTCATAGATGGTTCCTACAGCAGTCCCACATTCAGCCTGCTGCCATCTGGAAACTTCTGGGGTCATAGGGCTCAGGATATCTGCTAGCACACATCTTGGCCAGAATCTATAAGGAGGCTCTGTCCCTTTCCCTCCAGGCCATGCTTAGTACTTAGTACTGAGCCTTGCTTAGTACTCCTCCGCTTGCTTGCTGTAAATAGTGGGGCCATGGCTTCCCTCTATGGGCAGGAACTCATATGTCATTAGGAAAAAGCACAGGGCAGCCTGTGTGAGTATCATGAAATAATTATTTCTCTGCTAGGTGATTCTTGGTGAGCATTTGAAACACTCACAGAGATGGATGAACTGTGAAACCTGGGTGGTTCCAAGTGTGGACTTAGTGTGGTTCTAGTTTCTACCTGACAAATATATAGGTCCATTTTTAAGAGCCAAATTTATTTTGAAAAAGGTTTTAATATAAATCTACACATAGGCATATGTGTGTGTGTGTTAGAAAGATAAATAGATGATAAGTAGGTAGATAGACAGTAGATAGGTAGGTAGGTAGATAGATAATGGATGGATGAATGGATGGATGGATAGACAGACAGATAGGTAGGTAGATAGACAGGCAGACAGACAGATGGATAGATGAATGGACAGATACACATGAAAAAGAGGGTTGTGCACACTTCAGAAGGCACAGTCTTTTGCATTTTGATGTCTTAACAATAGCTATCTATGCAGTTTCCATGGCTCCTGGTGTTACATTGGTCAAAGGATTTGAGAACTTAAATAAGAATGTTCTGGTATACTAATTTTCTGTTGTTATTGAAGAGCAGAGGATAGTTATCCTTTATGTCATAGGAAAGGAGATCTGCTTCCTGCGCTTGCTTCATCCGATCAGGTGACCAATTGTCTTGATTTGTCAGGAACCAGACAGGACAGTCCAGGGAACCCAGCACAGGCTGGCCACTTGCTGGATAGAATGCAACCAGAGTACCCTTTGTAGTTTTTTCATTGGTTTGAAAAAAACTTGGAAGCTAGACATGGTAGCACCTGCCTGTTATCCCATTGCTTCAGGGAGATTGCCATGGAATTAAAGCTAACCTGGTCTACAGAGTAAATTCTGGGACAGCCTTAGCTACAGAAGAAGACTCCGTCTTAAATAAACAAAGCAAAATAAAACAAAGAAGAATTTAAGGATGAGCACAGAAGGGCCTTTGGGGACAACTTATGGGAGAGTACCCTAAACAGCAGACTCAAGGTGTCAGGGAGGGAGAGGAATAGAAAATCACTCTTAATAGAACACAAGTGAAACACACACACCGTGGAGAGATAAGACAGCACTCTTGGAGGGTGGGGGAGCTATGTGTGCAGACCTTTGTTCTTTCCTGCTTTTACTGAAGAAAATGTAAAATGGCCCTTGTCTCAGGGAATGTGAGCCTTGGATGTGACAGCATTGTTCCATCCTTTCAGGCCAATTAAGGAATTAATTGGTAATTAATTAAGTGTGTGTGTATGTGTGTGCTTGTGTGTGTGTGTGTGTGTGTTTGTGTGTGTGTGTGTGTGTGCTTGTGTGTGGGATGTATGCATTCAAAGTAGACCAGAGGAGGATGTCCAGTGCGCTGTTTGTCACACTCTGTTCCCTAGAGACAGTCTAGCTCAGCTCCTGGAGTGGGGTTGGTAGCAGGCAAGCTTCAGCGACCCTAAGGAGGAAATATTAACTTTCATATTATTTGGCTTAATCTTGTCCATCAACTGAGACTTGTTCTGTGTCTTAGAATTCGGGGAGGAATAATAACTAACTACTGTCACTGACAGCAACAGTAAACTGTACTTACTGTTTTGTGTTTACCCGTTAGCTTTGGGACCAGTTTAAAGCCCCTGTGGTTGGTTTGTCTTTAACTCTAGGGGTAGTTACAGGTAGCCTGTGGCTCTTTCTCACTTCCCAGGACCAGTTCATTTACATCAAGCCATGGAAGGCCAGTGTGTGAACGGGAGTCACAAGCTGCTTGCAGATTTTCATCATAGCGCTTTAAATCTGTCTTCTTTGCAGCTTCCTGGGGTGGGCCCTGCAGGGAAGTTCTGCAGGTAGCTGCCTCTGGGGTCTGCAGCTCATGAAGGGGCTGATGGTTTTTCTCAGTTTCTCATCTCATCCTCTGATGAGTCCTTTTTTTTTTTTTTCCTTTTGGCTTCAATTCATCCCTTTCTTAGGACACAAAACAAAACGTTCTGTTTGAAGAAGGAAGGGTCTTGCCTCAATGGAGCCCAGACTTGGGAGACAGCCGGTAACTACTTTTATAAAGGGGATCACTGACCTCTGACCATGCCATGAGTAAAGGGCATTGTCTACCAGGGAGTAAAATGACCACTGATACACACATTGTCCAAGAGGAAAGTGAATACTGACCTTCACTCGTCCCCAGTGGTGCTGGGGTAGCTGATGGGTATAGAGTCCTTCCCTTCTCTTTGTTGCCTAGCATCCCTGTGAGAGCACACATAGTAGGCCGGTGTGTGAAGAACAGAAGGTGGAGTAGGTTAATGAGGTGAGTAGGCTGGATGAAGGATTTTAGGTACTGTGCCTGGCATCCTCTCTCCCTCTAGGTAAGGAGTCCCCCAAGGAGTCTCTGGGTTTTAGTGCAAAGGATCTTGAAAAATAACCACGCGGAAAGAGGCAGGAAGCTGGCTTGCCAGAGCTCCATCTGTGATATTAAAGGCGCAGAGATTGAATCAGCCAGTCAGGACTTCTGCTTCAAATGCCAGAGTCCTACTCAGACTTACTTAAGGAGGAAAATTTGGCGGACAAATGAAAATTGCAGGGGTAGGTGTGACGGGTTTTCGGCAGGGGTGGGGCTAATACCCCAGGGCCTTCTTGCTGGAGTCAGGACTGTCTCGGAGCCTGTTGCAGACTGATGGGTTGTCGCTAGCACCCCACTTCCTGCTGTCTGAGTGACCCCAGGAGAAACAGACTCCCCTACAGCTCTGATGTCACTGGAGTAGTTAGGATCAGAACCTGGACCCTGGCAGCCCTAATGAGCTAGCTTAGAACTCATGCTCACTACTCCTGTTAAGGAGACAAGCCATATGGGAATGCAAGCCATAGTGGCATACAGAGAAAGGAGTTAGTGTGGCCACGCTGGGAAAAAAGAGATGACGAGATGCAGTGAACCCCCAAGTCCATTTTATGGGTCCTGACTTAAAGTTTAGGTGTAAATAGAGGACGGGAGTTACACACAGCTCTAAGCATTCCTGGTCAAGGTGCAACCTCACCCTTCATCAGTCCATCATTTTCTAGGCTCCAGTCTCTGCTATGAGGTGCCCTGAACTAGATGAAATCCTTGCTTGGGAGGAGAGCGCCTCCTCTGGCAGGCTCAGGGCTTCATTCAGCCTTGTCCTTTTCCTAGCATGAGATTCCTGGGAAGAGTTCAGTTCTTTGAGGACCATTGTTGCAATGTTTTGACAGCCAAGGAGAGGGGCACAAGTTACTTCCTTTTGAAGATCTTGGCACCAGTGGGGATGGATGCATTGAGAACATGGGTCTTGTCCCAGGGTCATCTCTGAACTAGTGCCTGGCTGGGGCAAGTGGGTTCACAGCTTGGACCTGGGTCACAGGCTTGAACCTGGGCTTATAGGGCAAGATGGTTCCTCTGAACCCCATGAAATAGGTGCCAGTCAGAGAAAGGGACTTCAGAGGTAACAGTAGATGGCTGATAGACTGATGGTGAGCTCTGAGCTCAATTCTTACTTGTAAAACTGCGAGATGGACTCCTCCTAAGAAATTCTCAAAAAGATTTTGTTGAGTCAAAGAAAAGACAAGTGAGAAGCATTTATTAAATATGGGAGACTTGGCATTGGGATCTTGTCCTGGATGCTTCAACACACTGACTAGTCTCCAGGAAGGAAGGCTATTGTCTGATCAACCATTCTTTTGTACCTAGGGCTCTGGGCTTTTTCTTTAACCCTTTTTCACAACTTGAAGGCACAACTGGTGTTTGAAAACAAAAGGGGCTTTCAGATCCTTTGGAAAGACACCCCTAAAACTGGGGGTAGGTGCCGAATAGCTCTCAGGAAACAGCAAGTTGAAGTCGGTGTCAATAAATGGAAAATCAAAACCAAAAACTGTTACTCTTTACCTTTGCTTTGGAACCCATGGGACTGGAAATCTCTCTCTAAGGCATGGATGTCCCATGCCCCAAGCAGGTATTTGAGAAATAATTGAGGCCTTGGTTGAGCTTAGATGGCATTGACTTTCTTGCCTGGACAAAATGCCTGTCTCCCTCCTGTAAGCTACAGCCTTCCATGACAGCTACTTGTTTCTTATAGTATTGTTAGATCTTTCGTGAAGATTTCACACTATATTTGGTGTTGGAGTCCTCGGTGACTCCTAATTTGTTGTATGTGGCCTCAGTCTTCAAGGCTAAAGCCATTGGTTAGGGACTCCAGCAGGGCTATCTGATGTGGATGTGTGAAGCAGATGCTGATGCCTCCTTCCTGCCTGTGATGTAGTCATGGCTTGGTGCTTCTCACATTGATCCTGCAGAGTCAGCTGGGATTTTGTCATGATGTGGAATCTGGTTTGGCAAGGCTGAGGTAGGTCTATTAGGCAGCCAGTCTTCCTAGTCTGGGGACTTTGGTGGCACAGATGGTTCCCTGCTGATCCTGATATCTCAGGGGTCCTTCTGCTACGCACCATTCCCCTGCTCCTAGAATGGGCCGTTGAGTCACTTGGGTGGAGCCCATGCTGTTGTGGGCTTACGAGGTTCTGCGTGCGCTTTGCATGGGGTGTGTGGGTGGGGGTGTCTGTATTAACTGAGATTTTTCTGACTGAATCTTCTAGTGGAGAAATGTCAGCATGATGACCAGGGCTTGAGAGCCTCTGCCATTCTTCCTCAGATGAGGATAAGGGCATCAGGGCAGATCCAGGGTCCCTTCTTGTCACTCTCCTTCACGTTCTTCCTCCTCCCTGCCCTCTCTCTTCTGCGTCATCTTTATTTTGGAATAATATATACAGCACAATAGGAATTGAAAAGAAAATTCAAGTTAAATGAAAAGGGAGCCAGAGTCCTAGTCTCCCGGGTCACCTCTGTCACTACACTCCGATCATAGCAGTCAGGCTGCAGTGTCAGTAAGGCTGTCCTACCTGTGACAAAATACTTGTCATAGACACCTTACAAGGGGGAACGACTGATTTTTGGATCACAGCTCCAGAAGTTTCCGGAGCATAGTCCTTAGTTCCCTTGACTAGACCAGTGGTGAGACGGAATACCAAGGCTGTGGGAACACGTGGTGGAGAAAGCTCTTCACCGCCTAGCAGACAGGAAGTGAAGAGAGAGGAGGGGACTGGGGACCAGGCAGAACCTTCAAAGGCACCCCAATGACCTAGTTCCTATACCTAGGCTCTGCCTACTAAATGTTGTACTACCTCTTAAAGTATGTCACCAACTGGGGACATGAGCCTGTGAGAACGTCTCACATGGAAACCACGTCAGGTGCTTCTGGCTCTAAATGTCACAGCAGGATGGCTTCAGGAGGTCATTGGGCTTCTGTGTCCTGTTGGTCGCTGAGGCTGTGCTGACAGTAACTTCATGGTCCAGCGGCCACCCCAGCAAGCAGGCAGTGCTTCAGCACCCTTTGCCTGGAGAGAGACTTGTCGCTGTCTCCTCCTCTGTGCCGAAGAGCGTTGCCTCCACTGGGGCAGTCAGACCATTGGGTGCTGTGATGGGTTTGACCTGGCCCTGTGAATGGGTCATGAGAGTTGCGAGATGTCAGAAGAGGGCATTCTCACATGCCGGGCTTCTGTTAAGAGGAATGAAAGGGAACGCATCCCAGCTAAGAGACTAAGAGCGGGTACACGCTTCCTAATGTCCTCAAGGATGCGCATGTGGTTTTGAACTTCATAACTACTTGTTTTGTACTGACGGCGGCCCAGGCACACATGTAGCTCTTCTGCTGCTCACCCACCATAAGCCATCAGAGGAGATACCATCCTTTTCCCACTTACAGATGAAAACGTAAAGCACGGAGTGCTCAAGTGGTTTGTCCAAGGTCACACCACATTAAGTAGAGACTTAAGCCCAGGCCTGTGACTGTACATCCTTAATCTCCAAACAGTTCCGATTCCCACGTGCCTCCTGGTGGCTTGGCGCTCTTGCCTCTGAACCAGCGTTAGAAGTTGAGCCTTCTAGTTCCTCTGTCATCACAGAAACCAGGCTCCTAGCAGGGACGTCGTAATTGAATGAATTCAAAACCATCTTTCTGTCCCTAGATCCTAATAACTATTATCACCGGCGCAATGAGATGACCACCACTGATGACCTGGATTTTAAGCACCACAACTATAAGGAAATGCGCCAGGTAAGACTAGAGTATGGGGTTTCCAACATGGCTTTGTCAAAGGGGGCAGCAGGGCCTGAGCCGATAAGCACTATGTGTGATTCCTCTGGGCAAGCAAATGGGGACTCCTCTGTTAGGAAACAGCTGAAATGGGGCTCAAAGCTGAACTTTTCTCATTGAAGCCTTTAGTTCCTAAAGGTTCTATGTGTTTGAGTTGGGTCATATTAATGAATTCATATTAATTAATTAATTCATGTTAATGAATGTGGGCTTGAAGATGAGAGGACACTCATGGTAAAAACAGAGAGCCTTCCTGTGGGTCCACATGCTGTGTTCCACAACTGATCTCCTCTAACATGCTCAGTCCTTCTAAGAGCCCAGGAGGGTAGAGACTGTGATTACCTTCTCTTATTGATGGGAAACTGAGTCACTCTGATACTATATAGCACTATTACCCCTTACCACAATATTTAGATTCTTTTTTAAAAAATTATTAATTAAATGTATTCATTTATTTTACATCCTGACCACAGTTTCCTCTCTCTTCTCTCCTCACATTCCCTCCCCACACCTCCCCTCTGCCCAACCCCCCAATCCACGCCTTCTCTGTTTCTGTTCAGAAAGGGGCAGGCCTCCCATGGGTGTCAATAAAGCATGGCATTTCAAGTTGAGGTAGGACTAAGCTCCTCCTCATATTAAGGCTTTGTAAGGCAACCCAGTATGAAGAATAGGTTCCCAAAGGCCTGTCAAAGCCTCAGGGACAGGCTCAGCTCCCACTGCTAGGAGTCCCACAGGTAGACCAGGCTATACAACTGTCACACATATGTAGAAGGTCTAGGTCAGTCAATGTTTAGATTCTTAGCTCAATCTTGGTTGTCTACTAGAGTGACATGGGAATTTATAAAGCATCTACACATGAGCCACCTCAGATACAGTGAAGTCGAATCCTTAGCAGACATGTCCTGGAAGTTGACCTGTACTTCTGTACAGCCAGGCCTCAAGACTTAGGATTGGCGTTTTTACAAGTAGCAGGACATGGCGATCAAGTGTGACTTAATCTCAGACTGACCCACAGTCTCTGTAACTCTGGGCTGTGTCAGCCTGTGCATGCTCGCTGCCACAGACCCACGAGAATGGCAGAAGGGGCAGCACCTGGATTGGCTCACTGTCTCTGAAACCCCGTTCCTTGTTTGCACCCAGCATGGGCATTGCATGTTTCCTGGGGTGACATAAGCAAATGCCTGTTCACCTCAGATAGGGCGCCAATGACACGGTTTGATCTCACTGAAGTCCAACTTGCTAAAGCAATGAGTTTATTGGGCTTCCGTACAGAACATGGGTTAGGGGTTACTTACAGGAATGTAGGTGATGCCAAAGCAGCTGCACCAATATAACATTTCGGCCCAGAATAAATAACAACTTCTCTGTAGCTGCACATGCAGAGTCCTCCCCCGACTTCACTTAACCTTCTACTTTCTATATACTCCAGTACCTTCAAGATCACAAAGCCACTTGCAGCTAGAACAGAATTACATTCAGCTGACAGGGAGGTACAAGAGGGGATGGCTGGGCTCTCAGGTGACAATCCAATGGCCCTGATCCTTCCTTCTATGAGGGGAGTCCAACAGTCAATAGGCTGGATCTCGAGGGTCTCTTGCAAGTAGTCACAGCTGTTCTGTTGAAGACAATAGTTACTGATATGTTCAGTGGATAGCGCTCTACATTAATGTGCTAGGGAGTTTGGGAAGGCATTGGCAAACAAGATTCTTAGCTATTTAAGAATCTGTTTGAAGATATGGGACAAGCAGAAATAACCTCAGGATTACATTGGCATGTAAGGACTCACCAAAGGCTAGTTAATGCAGCTCAGAGGGAGGACTTGGGGGCTGAGGGAAGGAGCCAGCTACCCAGGATGAAGGCAGGAGATGTTTCTGAGATCAGAGTCATTAGACTGAGCTTTGATTCCATGGAATGAACATGCCTGGCTTGTCTCACTGTCATTTAACTTGAGATACGCACGGCTTCCAGACACCTGTCAGCACAGACGTAGAGGTGGGATGTGCTAAAGAACTCCTCTTACTGTCTTGCTCTTCAGAAACAGAGATAATGTGCTTGGACTTGAGGTTTGTGACTCATGCCTGCTGCTCCAATTTCTCGGGGTATTTTTATGGCTCTGCCCACCATTCTGTCTTCGGGAGCTCTGGTGGGTTAACTCAGTCTTGCTTGATGGGTGTTTTAAGGCATCAAGCCCGGAAGTGAGACAGATATCAATTCAGTTGGTGCAATGAACTGCAAGTATACATAAAGTGATCTGAATGTTCAGAGTCCCTGGGTATTGAGACCTTGAGACAACTGTCCCACATGCATAACTGGGGTCCTCTAGGGAAAGCTGGAAGTATGTGCTTTATGCAAGAGGTGGTTATGATGACTACCACTCAGGAGATGCTAGGGCTAAGAGGACTCAGGGTCACCAAAACAGCCACCTTGGGGACCCCTCTGAAGTCCCAGTGCCTAAAAGCACTGAGTTGGAAACTGTCCAGGGAGTGCTTCTCAGTCCCAGTGTGTCGGGCTAGAAGCCATTGCCAATGTAGATTGTTGGTTCTTGGGGTTGGATTAGAAAACAGAATTGCTAGCCTTTTTCCCAGATGGAGTCTTCTAGGTGGCTGTAGAAATATTTCTACCTCAGGAAAAATAGTTGGCTTAGTCTGAAAGAGACATTTATAGCCAACAATAAAATGAGAAGCGGTAATGAGAAGCCAGTGGAGATGCTCATCCCACTGTAAGATAGCAGTGAGAATGTGTGTGGCTTCCATACAGCACACGCCTGTAGAGCACCGAGTTACATGGCTCCCATTCCAGGCAGAGGGAGGGACAAGAGATGGGGAAGGCAGAGAGGAAGGTGAAGACTGTCCAAACATCCATACTTCAAGGCAGAGGGAACTATGCCAAGAGAACACTGGAGATCTGCTTGGTATATGTATTTATGACTTCCTGGTCATTTGTTTAAATGTGCATTTTTCATCTCCTTCACTTGGAATGATGGGGGCAATGACTCTGTCACTTGTAATGTCTGTAATATGAAATTTATCATACATATGCTTAACATCATCATTACAGTCGTGACAGATGGGATGGGGATAGATGGGTTTGCTTACCCATGGCTGGAAGAAGCTTTGACTGTAGCTGGACCAGGTGATTATCTGGATTGCCTGCAGATGTTAGCAGACAGAGAGGGAAGAAGACTGATCTTCTTGTCCAAACAAATAAGCCATCAAGAACAAAGGGATGAAGTAGGAGTATCAGGTGGGTGCCGGGAAAGAAGACAGGTCCTGAGTGAGCTGCATTCCTCCCTATGTGGAGGGAAGGTTGGTGAGCCCCACCACAGCCCCTAGGAAAGGAACTTTTGGGATTGGGGTGTGAGGGGAGAGGTATTTCTGAGGTGGGTAGTTGACCTGAGCCATGAGTATATTTGAAGTAGGGTTGTGGCATGCTGTCATTGGGAATGGCTTGCCCTTCCCAGGTAGAAAAGATATTGGTTTCCTAGGAAAGTGTCACTTGTCTTTGCTTTGAGCCGTGATATGGCTAGGGTCCAGATGTTTAGGAGATACAGGTTGTGTTTTTATTTAATGTGATTCAGGTAGATAGCAGTTAAGGGGTGGGACAGGAGCTGTAGGGCAGCTTGCTGTACTGATGTAGAGGATGGCTAAGGATGGCCAGGGACGTTGGGCTGTGAGGGAAGTTAGCTGAGCTTGCTAATATGCTGTGTGGTCAGCCTGAGTGTGAGGACAGGTGATGATGGTGGGAAGCCAGAGCAAGGTAGTAGGTCTGGGAATCCAGACAACCAAAATTCTGACCTGTCTTAGTTAGGGTTTCTATTGTTGTGAAGAGACACCATGATCACGGCAAACTCTTATAAAGGAAAGACATTTAATTGGGGTGGCTTATATTTTCAGAGGTTTAGTCCATTATCATCATGGTGGGACATGGTGGCAGTGTGCAGGCAGACATGGTGCTGGAGAAGTAGCCAAGTTTCTTGCATCTTGACTTGCAGGCAACAGGAAGTGGTCTGTCCCAATGGGTTTAGCTTGAGTTTAGGAGTCCTCAAAGCCTACCTCCACAGTGACACACTTCCTCCAACAAGGCCACACCTCCTAATAGTGCCACTCCCTTTAGGGTCCATTTTCTTTCAAACTAATACATTCTACTCCCTGGCCCCCAAAGGCTTGTAGCCATATCATAATGCAAAAATGTGTTCAGTTCAACTTCAAAAGTCCCATAGTCTATAACAATCTCAACCTTGTTTAAATATGAAGTTCAAAGTCTCTTCTGAGACTCATGCAATCTTATAACTGTAACCCCCTGTAAAATCAAAATAAAAAAAGTAGATCACATACTTCTAACGTATAATGGCACAGGATATACATTATTATTCCAAAACACAGGGAAGGAAGCATAGTGAGGAAATACTGGACCAAAGCAAGACCAAAAAAAAAAAAAAAAAAAAAAAAAAAAAAAAAAACAGCTGGGCAAACGCCAAACTCTGCATCTCCATGTCTGATGTCAAAGCACTCGTTAGATCTCCAACTCCTTTCAGCTTTGTTGACTGCAACACACTTCTTTCTCTTGGGCTGGTTCCACTCCCTGTTCGCAGTTTTCCTTGGCAGGTTTCCCACAACTCTGGCATCTCTAACATCTTGGGGTCTCCCAGGCAATACAGGCTTCAACTTCACAGCTTCACACAATGGCCTTTCTAGGCCTCCATTCAGAGACATCCCTGACACATGCCTGACCTTAGCGGCTTTCCTTAGTCATGGAGGCAAATTCCATAACCCCTTTCTTCTATCCTTAACTCTAAAGTGGCTGAAGCTGCCAAGTTCCGCTGTTTGCTGGGGCTGGAACATGGCACCCTTTTGCAACTGTATCTTCACCAGCTTTTTGTTTTCCATGGTTTCCTTTACTGCTTAAGGTTGGCTGTCCTTGAACTTGCTTTATAGACCAAGCTGGCCTCAGAGTCAGAGATCTGCCAACTTCTGCCTTCTGAATGCTAGGATTAAAGGTGTGTACTACCACACCGGTTCAAAGCTTTTCTTTAATTCCCTTTCACAAGTTAAAAATTTAGCTGGGTGGGATCTTGCCCTGAGGTCATCACCCTTTATTCCATTTCTTGATCTGTTTATCTCCTTGAACACAGGACTTAGCTTCATTCCACTCCCTGGTGCTCCTTTTCTTCTCAGATTGTACATTTTGTATTTTACCTTGCTTGCTTCTTTTCGTTATAAATCTTTAGAAGCATGAACATTAGTAACTGCACGACAGAGTCTGTATTCTACTAGGTTGTTTTGAGGTTTCCTCTGCTGATGGAATTAATCCAAATCTCTTTACTTTAGCCTCAGGCAGACTCTTCAGATAAGGGCAAAAACCCACCACTTTCTTCACCAAAGTATCACAACTACACTCTCTAGGGAACATACTAAAATTCTTCTCCTCTGAAACCTTTTGAGCCAGCCCTGATGCAGTTCAAATCATTTTCAGCACTATTGTTTTCCATGCTCCTACTAGTATGGCTCATTATGCAGTACTTAAACCATTCCACTGTTTTCCTAACCCAAAGTACCAAAGTCTGTATTACTCCAAATGAAAACATGGTCTGGCTTATCACAGCAATACCCCAGTCCCTGGTACCAACTTTTGTCTTAGTTAGGATTTCTATGGCTATGAAGAGACACCATGGCCACAGCAACTCTTACAAAGGAAAACATTTCATTGGGATGGCTTGCATTTTCAGAGGTTTAGTCAGTTATCATCACGGGGGGGACATGGTGGTGTGCAGGCAGACGTGGTGCTGGAGACATAGCCAAGTGTCCCACATCTTGACTTTTGGGCAACAAGAAGTGGTCCGTCTCAGTGGTTGTGGCTTGAACACAGGAGACCTCAAAGCCTATTCCCACAGTGGCACACTTCTTCCAACAAGGCCATACCTCCCATTAGTGCCACTCCCTTTGGGGACCATTTTCTTTCAAACCACCACATGACCCATGGATGCGCCTCAGTGTGGTTTCCTCCCGTTGGGAATTCCTTTTCCATTGGATTAGAGGTAGTCTCTGAAGAAAGATGATGGAAGAAAACCTTTTGTATGCTGCTTTAAAACAACTTTTTAAGAAACACTTCCATGCACTGGACCAGCATTCTTATATCAACAGAGAACCCCTAGTCTAAAGGATCCTCCATGAACTCACTGTACTGATGAATCAGTAATTTTTACATCTTTCTTGTCTTGGTCTGTTCACAGATTAACAAAAGTCCAGAGAATGAATAATTTCTAAATAATATGAGTTGATTTTTCATAGTTCTTGATATTGGTGACCTAGAGTCAAGGGACCAGCAGATTCTGTGTCTAGTGAGGGCTGCCCTCTACTTCCAATATGGTACCTTGTTTTGGGGGTCATCATGTAGAAGATGGAAAGGCAAAAAGGTCTACCTAGTTTCCTCTTATCCCTTTAAAAGGATACTCATTCCACTGATAAGGGCAGAGCCTATGTGACTTAATCACCCCCTAGAAAAGTCCCCACACCCACACATTATGGAATTGAGTCTTGGATTCCACCTTGTGAATTTGGGGATCACATATACTCAAGCTACAGCAACACACTTCTGTCCCTCTAGTGCTCGAACTCGTGTTCACACAGGTTCTGCATGACTGTGATTAGAACGTAGCTCTGTCTTTGCCCCATGTCTCTCAGTTAGCGCTGGTTCCCTAGCATTACCCCCCCAACCCCCACTGCCTCCAATGCTGCCGCATGGGCTGTGAGTGGATGCATTGCGGTTTAACAGCTTTCCCCCTGCTCTGAAGCGTTTGGAAATCTCCCATTTTTTAATGACTATGCCAAAGTGGGAAACATGCTACAACCAGTGTCATCATGTGTATAATTTTAGCTTTCTTCGCCAACAGTTTCCTTTCAGATATATTACCGAAAATTGGATTACTAGAAAATCATCTCATTATTCTATCTTCTTCCTCAAAGGAGGGAAAGAGAGGAGCCCAGACTTCAGCGGGTACTAGGATGGTGATATGCTTTCCCATTTCAGGGGTGAACGAGTCCAGCAAACCCCGCTATTCTCTTCTGTGTCACTTCCCCTCCCCCTCCAAGGAGCTGTCTCAATGTCTTTCCTTAGTCACTTTCCCCTCCATTATATCAAATTTTAATGGAGACTATTTTTCCAGCGGGGAGGGTACTTGGGCTGTGTGGAGCCAAATGCACCATGGTATACAAGATGTGTCAGACCTGCAGAACCAGTTTCTTCAGCCTTGTTGAGGATGTGTGCTCTGGTCCCTGAGGAAATCCTACTCCTTACTCTGCTTGTCACCCCATGTATTTACCACAAAGACCTAATTCTAGCTTGGATTCTGTTGCTGTGATAAAACACCATGACCCAAAACAACCTGGAGAGGAAAGAGTTCATTTGGCTAAGGTTCATCATTCAGAGTTCATCATTCAGTCAGGGCAAAAACCTGGAGGCAGGAACTGTAGCAAAAACTAAGGAGGAGTGCTGCCTCCTGGCTTGTTTCTCATGGCTTCTCAGCTATCTTATACAGCCTAGGATCATCTGCCCAGAGATAGCTGAGCCCTCCTACATAAACTAGCAATTGAGAAAATGTCCCATAGATACGCTCACAGACCGAGCTTATGAAGGCAGTTCTTCAGTTGAAGTTCCCTTTCCCTGGCATGTCAAGCTGACAGTCAAGGTTAGCCATCACTGACCTGAGTAGCATAAAAAGAATGTCTAATTCTCTTCAGGACCCAGAAGTTACAGTCTCTCACAGAAGGAGTTGTATTTAAGTAGATGGATTCCTCCTTGGTGATGCTCATGATAGCCTTGTTGGGAAGAGCAAGCAGATCAATTCCCATGTTCTTCATGGGGATGGTGGCCACATAAGGTATGCTTCAGGGTACTCCAGAGCACTCCTCTGGAGGGAAAATTATAAAGGGTCTTCCTAAAGGTTAATGTTCTTCAAATTCTCATGTTCTTATGAGGGAAAGTTGATTTTAGTATGATGATCCAGTGACACGGTTCATTTAATCCTGACCACTACAGAGAAAGCAGGGTTGGGAAATAATGTCCAGTAGAGGAGAGAATACAAAGAAGAAAGGGGATCCTGAGGTTTTCCAGCCCAAGAGACTTGCATCCATTACTACAGTGTGCATCCAGGGGAAGCTATTAGTCTTCTTCCAATGTGTGGGCTGTGATCTTTCGTACTGGTTGCACTAAAGATAGAGGGTAACATAACAGAAAAGGATAGCCAGGCCTATGCTTGAAACTTATATTTGTTGCCAGGTTAATAATGGACCACTTAGGTCTTATTCCTAAAGAAATCATCTTTGGTCTGAACCCAAGACAGTGGCTTATTTGCTAATCAGGACCTGCTGAGATCCTTGTCTAAGTGTGACTATACCAGGAGAGACTAGCATACAGGGCCTTGAAACAAGTACACTGTGGCCATCTTTCACACTGCAGCAGGAGAAAGGGGTATGTGTAGTTCCAACTTGTATTCCAGAGTGGTAGAGCCCTCCTAATGGATAATGCCTGTCCACCACCCTTGACAGGGTATTCTATCTCTGCTCTGCCAGTGCCAGAGTGTCTCTTCTGTTCTTAACATGTGGGCCAGCAATAATCCTCTGAACTCTCCAGTCTTCAGTCTGTATGGTTCCTGGTAGAGAGTGGGATCCTCAGTAAATGTAGAGAGTGAGATCCTCAGTAAATATAGAAAGTAGGATCCTCAATAAACATAGAGGAGAGTGAGTCCTCAATAAATATAGAAAGAATACTGTAGTTGAAAGTTTTCTCCTGTCCTGAGTTCCTCTGGTCCCGCCTGGCCCCTCCCAGCCCGTTGGTCCCTTGGCTAGCTCAATTGGGAGAGCATGAGACTCTTAACATCTCAGGGTTGTGGGTTCATGCCCCATGTTGGGTGCCAAATGTAGTTGAAAATTTTCTCTGGTCCTGAGTTCCTCCTGTCCTGCCTGGCCCCTCCCAGCCAGTGGTCCCGCAGCCATTTATAAAATAAAATAATCACTCAGAGGCTTAATATTATTTACACACTCTATGACCTATGGCAGGCTTCATGCTAGCTAGCTCTTATAACTTAACCCATTTTTATTAATCTATAAGTTGCCACATGGCCGTGGCTTACTGGTACTTTTTACATCTTGCTTCTCCTAGTGGCCGCTGGCGTCTCCTCCCTTTCCTTTCTCCTCTCACTATCTCTCTTGGATTTTCCTACCTGGCTCCATCCTGCCCTGCCATAGGCCAATGCAGATTTATTTATCAACCAATCAGAGCAACACATATTCACAGCATACAGAAAGACATCCTACAGCAGAATACAATTTTCTTTAAACCAGCTTCCGGTGCCCTGGGGATTGCAAAACACCTTTCACCCAGCAAATCAATGCTCACAGCACTGGTCAGGGATGCAAGGCAAGGCAGCCTCTGAGGAGAGGATGCCACTGTCCTCCACCCCCACCCCCCAGAAGCTTATTGTCCTAGTAGAGGCCTCACTAAATTCCCTGATAGCTCACATCATTCTCATAGACTGAAGCTGTCAGTTGAATAGCTGACCTTAAAATCTAGACCATGGCATGTGGGTCCCTTCCCCACTGCAGCCTGTTTGCCCCACTTGGCCCCATGAGGTTTGTGTCCATGGCCACCACATGCAGTCCTTTGCATTTTTTTTTAAACTTTTTACTCTTTGTGGGGCCTGCCACCCAGCTCCCAAGTAAATAGATGAAGACTTATTATTACTTATAAATGCCCAGCCTTAGCTTAGCTTGTTTCTAGCTAGCTTTTCTTAAATTAGCCCATCTATCTTTTGCCTCTGGGCTTTTACCTTTCTATATACATTTCTTTACTTTTTATTCCATGGCTTGCTGTGTAGTTGGGTGGCTGGCCCTGATGTCCTCCTCTCCTTCTCCTTTTGCTTCTCCATCTTTTCTTCACATATTTCTCCTCCTATTTATTCTCTCTGCCTGCCAGCCCCACCTATTTTTTTTCTCCTACCTAGCTATTGGCCGTTCAGCTCTTTATTAGACCAATCAGGCATTTTAGACAGGCAAAGTAATACAGCTTCCCAGAGTTAAATAAATGCAACATAAGAGAATGCAACACATCTTTGTGTTAGCCACATACATCTGAGAGAGGTAAAAATACCAACTCAGGAAGATGCCTCACTCTGTTGGAGCTGTCATAGCAGAAATGTCATCGAGTTGCTGACTAGTAGACAATAGGAAGGCCTTGTTTGTAGTTAAGGTGCTAGCAGATGTGGTGTCTGCTGATGGCTCACCCACTAGTCCATATGTGTATGTGGCCTTCCCACAGCTCCACATACAAGTCCTTTGCCTCTTTTAAAAGATTCTAATCCTGTTTACAATACTCCAACCATGTGACATAATGACCACCTAATGCTTCACTTCTTTTTATTAAAAATATTTTATTTATTAGGTGTGTTGGGATATGGGCACATGCGTGCATCTGTGCACTTGCTGCAGTCAAGACACCTTGTAGGAGTTGGTTTTCTCCTTCCTGTATGTGGTTCCCAGAGATGGAACTCAGGTTGGCAGCAAGGGCCTTTACACACTGAGCCATCTTGCTGGCCTCAAGGTTTCCCCTTTTAATTCTGTTGCACTGGTTAGATTTCAGCTGAGGGACACAGACATTCAGTCTGTAGCAAGAGGCTATGACTGTAATAATCGGGTATGCTGAGAATACAGGGCCAGGGCCTGGAAAGGTGGGTATTATCCTGGGAAATAAACCAGAGAGGGTGTTCTAGACAGAGGTATAGCAGCAGGGCTGTGGGATGGAGAGGGGTGCTGAGGCAGGAGGCTGTGGAAATAGCTGTCTTTTGGGGGTACACTGCCTTTTTTTTTTTTTAGCATGCAGCTATCACGATTCAAAACCTTTCATTTACCTTGTCTTTCAGTTGATGAAGGTTGTGAATGAAATGTGCCCCAATATCACCAGAATTTACAACATTGGCAAAAGCCACCAGGGCCTGAAGTTGTATGCTGTAGAGATCTCTGACCATCCTGGGGAGCATGAAGTTGGTGAGAAGGATTTCTGCCTTTGTTTTCTGTTGCTGTGATTAAATGCCATAACCAAAAGCAGCTTGGGAGGAAAGGGTCTGTCTCGGCTTCAGGTAATAATTCACCATCAAGGGAAACCAGGGAAGGAGTTCAAGAAGGAATCAGAGTCAGGAACTGAGGCAGAGGCCATGGAAGAAGTTTGCTTATTGCCTTTCTCAGCTACCTTTTAAATACAGTCCAGCATCCCCTGCCTAGGGGTGGTACACCCACAGGGCTGGGCCCTCCTGTATCAATTAGCAGTTAAGAAAATAACCTCACAGACATGGCCACAGGCCAATGTAGGCATTTGATGTAGGCATTTTTTTTTTCAGCTGAGGTTCCTTCTTGCCAGGTGATTCTAGGCTTGTGTCAGGTTCACAGCTGGCACTGATGATGCCAACTCCCCAGCCAAGATGATGGTGCCCCTTCTTCAATAACTCCTCATCTATCTGAAGGCATCTCCTCGCATCCTACACCAGAGCATTCACGATTCAGGGCACGAGCCCCTAGCCCGTAAATCACACCGATAAGCTAATTTTGGTTCTGTGCCCTTCATGTCTTAGAAGAGCTACAAAGCTCCCTGGGCTAGAAGCCCCCTCCTTTGCTGCACAGGGACCAAATTTAATTGTGCTCTCTTCTTCTGAGACCAAGCACAAGATAAAGAAGAAAATGGCTGGATACAAGAGAGATTCCTCTTCTAGGAGAACATTCTGAACTCTTTGATTTGTGAAGGGCTCAAATCACAGGGCTCCTTCTCCTCCTCCTCCTCTTTCTTGTATTCTATAAAACACTAACTTTATTGAGAAACTACAATTAGTAGAGGGACGGAATCTGGAAGTTGGAATTTTGGAGACACGGAGATCAATTCCTGGTATTGCCACATTCCTAAAGAGGAAAAGACACGTGAAAGGAAGACCTGTACACCACAGGCATGGGAGATAGCATTGCCCATATTAATATTGTGCTTAGCTTCTCATTATCTTAGGTAAAGAGACAGTTTCATAAATGTTTTGACTACAAATATGCCTTCCACACTCTACTGTGGGGCTCCCTTCTTTTTGAAGAACGTCTATGTTGTCTTTAAATGCTGCCTGCCTTCAGCTGTTTTCTATTCAGACATCACTACTCCAAGTCCCTGGATGCTGGGTGGGCTTCCAGTTTTCTTGTTGGTAAAACTAACCAGGCTGTCAAAACCCACTGAAATTTAGGTGCAAAAGATATGTGTAATTTTATCGTTCGTCTATGTCTTGTGTCTCAGGAGTTCCTCTCAGGAGTTTCTTTCAAAGCCTTACCTGTGGATAAAATCATGTTTCCTCATATATAGCAGCCCTGTCAAGGGAAGAAAATGGAGTGTGATTAGCCATTCCCAGCACTGATATTCTGAGTCTGTTTAGCTGCTATAACAAAATAGCCAAGACTGCATCATTTATAAACAACAGGAATTCATTTCTAACCATTGTGGAACCTGGGAAGTTCAAGGTCAAGATGCCAGCACATCTGGAGTCTGGCTGGTGATGGCCTGTTTTCTACTTACCCTTGCATGATGCAGGGGAGTGGAAGGCTACATTCTCGGAGGATACTAATCCCTCATCCCCTTCTAAAGGCCCCACCTCTTCATACTATCACAGGGTCTTGACTTGAACATGAATTTTAGAGAGACACATGTGAATCCATAGCACTTCTCATTAAGAAGCTAAGTATTGGAGGAGAAAGTACTCAGACCATTAACCCAACTGTGTTCTTGCTGACCCCCTTTAAGACGATTTTCCTCATGTAGTCATTCATCTTTGGCTCCTTGTAGAATGTAGTAAGAAATTTCCCCCAAGGGAAACTGCACCACAGAGGAGAAAAGCATGGTGGCGCGTTTGTGTTTAGCTTGTAGTCATAAGTACTGAGATATTTGGTCTGTCCCTGCGAAGTAAGAACGCCCCCCTCTCCCACCCGTGGCTCTGGTTGTTCAGGCTTGTTGTCTGTGTCTTTCTTACATGCTTGAGCATTTGAGTTTAAAATGAGGAGGAGGAGGAGTAGATGGGAAGTGGTGGTGGCATGGGGGGGTGAGGGGTGGGGGATGTAGGAGAGGAGAGAAGGGAAACTGTGGTCAGTATGTAAAATAAATGAAAAAATGTTATTTAAATTAAATTAAATTAAAATTATTGTCCCAATATAATTTTGGAGGCTTATTTGGAAGGAAAGAAAATACGGCCGTAAGGTGTTGGTGTCATCTCAAACCTTGGCTGGCCCCATGGGGATGCCTGCAGGAGCCTGTGTCTCTGTCTCTGTCAAGGTGAGCCCGAGTTCCACTACATCGCAGGGGCCCATGGCAATGAGGTGCTAGGCCGTGAGCTGCTGCTGCTGCTGCTGCAGTTCCTCTGCCAGGAGTACTTGGCCCAGAACGCGCGCATCGTCCGCTTGGTGGAAGAGACACGGATCCACATTCTACCATCCCTCAATCCTGATGGCTATGAGAAGGCCTACGAAGGAGTAAGTGTAGCCCCCATCTGAAACCAACAGGCTATCCCAGCTCCAGCATATGCTTAGTCTTTCATTTTTGATATGTGTGTAGGTGATGTATCTGTGTGGGTGCGCATGTGCATGTACATGTGTGTATATGTGCATGGGGAGGCCCTGAGGTCGACATTGTGTGTCTTTCTCAATAGCTTCCCCACCTTAGTTCTTGAAATAGGGTCTCTGGCTAAACCTGGAACTTCCTGATTCAGCTAGACCATCAGGCCATCATGTGCTGGGGATCTACCCATCTCTACCTCCCTAGTGCTGGGGTTACAGGCACACATTGTTGCACCTAGCTTTTTACTTGGGTGCCGAGGATCTCAATCCATGCTTGCACCGCAAGTACTTTACCGACTAAGCCGTCTCCCCAGCCTCTTTTGCCTTCTTTGCTGAAGGTGGCAGCCTGTGTCTGCAGCCTCTGCCTGCAGGAGCTGCTTTGCCTTCTTTCTGATGGTTTCTTCTAAGGTTTCTAAGGGATGCAAAGCAGGAACTGAAACTGATGGGGACCCTGAGAGGTATATGTCCACCAGCTAGAGAGCATCCACACGAGTAATGCCGTTGTTACATGCCCCGTGTGTAACAGTACACCTCATGGCAGTAGCACCTCGGGTTGGCTGAGCACTTTTGAGGCATGTGCTAGCCTTGGTTATTATCTCTAATATACTCACCTGTCACCTAACAATGACTGTTTTGATTATTCTGAGATATTGCTTATACTTTGTGTTCTAATTATCCCATGAAATTTGTATCTGCCATAGATATGTATAAAGTACATGTGTATATAATTGTATTAAATCATGTCATGAATCACTAGTGATATTTCACAATATTTGGGATAAAAATAGAGCACTGTCTAAGTAGAGGTGCCTGTCAAATGCAAGCTTTAAAGTATAGCATTTAGTTGTGTTTGTTGGTTCTGGCACAAATATGTGATTAGTCATAACAATAACTTCCATCCAAGTACTAACCAGGCCCAACCATGCTTAGCCTCTGAGATCAGACAAGATTAGACACATTCAGGGTGGTACGGCCGTGGACACAACACTAACTCTAAAGCCAGGTGTTGTGGAATATTAGTTTAAGATGTGTTGCATTCATTTATGCTGTGAAATATTTGTTTATTGATGCAAAGATGTGCTGCATTCTTTTACGTTACATTTGTTTAACTCTGTGAAGCGGTGTTATTTTGCCTGTCTAAAACACCTGATTGGTTTAATAAAGAGCTAAACATCCAATAGCTAGGCAGGAGAGAGAAATAGGCAGGACTGGCTGACAGAATAAAGAGGAGAAGAACGTGAGAGAGGAGAAAGGAGCAAGAAAAAGGAGAAGGCGAGGAGGACATCAGGGGCCACCCAGTTATACAACCAGCAACGGAGTAAGAAAGAAAGAAAGATATACAGAAGTAGAGAAAGATAAAAGCCCAGAGGCAAAAAGTAGTTGGGATAATTTAAGAAAAGTTGGCTAGAAATAAGCCAAGCTAAGGCCAGGCATTCATAAGAAAGAATAAGGCTCTGTACTTATTTGGGAGCTGGGTGGTGGGGCCCCAAAGAGCCAGAGAGCAAAGGGTAAAAACAAACAAACAAACGAACAAGCCAGGATTCTGGGCAGAGCAGGGGGAACACATTGGTATAGCATTGATAGTAAATTATACTGCAATG
>CABHPH010132981.1:0-26163 GCA_902168325.1 Peromyscus nudipes
GAGAGGCAACTAGTTGCTCAATGGGAAGGTGCTGGGAGAGCAGAACACACAGACAGGTCACACAGAACGCAGGCCTTCCTCTACACCTTAGTCTCCACGTTCCCCCATTTTGTTATCCATTTAATATCCATAAATCAGCACTAGGAAGCAAATCTGTTGCTTCCTGAGCCTTTTATCAAATGATCAAATCTAAGAAAAGGGTCATAGGAATCTTTGATTAATAACCAAGTTGGATAGAAGCTGTGGGTAACATGGAAACCTACTATCTATAATTGGGCATCCACAATGGGAAAGGGAAGTCTTGTAGGATTCATCCCTTAACCTGTAGATGGCGGCTCAATTTTTGCCTAGTTGTAGAATGCCATTTACATTATAGGCAGTTAATACCCACAGAAAATTAGAGAATGGTTGTTTTGGGCATCCCTTCCCTCATATCTGGTCTACGTTGAGTTCTATGATGAGAATGAGTAAGGAAAACAAGACTTTTTCCTATTCAGTTATCAGTTGAAGTAAATGATTAGTAGAGAGATAAGACACTGCTTTGATGATGTCCATCAGCCAGCAGCTTTCTCTGGGTTGACTTGAAGATGAAGGAACATTGATTACTGGTCTAGTAGGCAAACTTCATTGTTAACCAGTAAACAGCAAGAAAAACCCTTGTTTTTCTGGCTGTGCTGAACTTGCTCCATGATGTCACACAGTTTCATGAAACTTACTTCAGGGTAGAGACAAAAGGGTTATTTATTGGTGCATAATTATTTTGACTAGGAAATTATGGAGGGGCTACCCACCACTCCCACATTTCCCCAGAGTTCTCTTGAGTAGAAGCAGAAGGAAATATTAGTTAGAAGGATAGAGAGAGGAGATAAAGATAGAAAATACAGGCTAGTCTTAAGAGGGCCTGGATCCTAATCCAGAGAGCCCCGACTGTCTCTGCCCTAGGGAATATAAAGGAATGCCAAAGGCTGGAGCAAAAGACCTCCCACCAGCACAGCCAAGTGCAGACCATCTCAGACAACTGCACTCAGGCTTGTGGTCCAATCATCCTCTCTATGCAGACCTGCTGGGTAAACCCACTAGGAAACCAAAATGGGCTCCCACAGGAAATAATACAATTGGGTTGGTAATACATGTAATTAGATTAAAATGTTTGGCAGAATGATTTTATGTGTCTCTTGGTTTCTTTACTTTTGTGTTGTATATATGGTAGGGTGTGGAGTCTGTGTGTGTGTGTGTGTGTGTGTGTGTGTTCAAGTGTGGTGTTGCACCCATGCACATGCATATGGGGCCCAGAGCAGGACTTCAGGTGTCTTTCCCAGTCACTCTCCACCTTATTGCCTTGAGACAGGGTCTCTCTCTAAAATGAAGCTTACAATTTTTGCTAGACTGAGTGGTCAGTGAGCTCTTGGGCTCTGTCTGTCTCTGACCCCCCATTGCTGGGGTTAGGTACCCTCAGACATGTCTCGTTTTCTATGTGGGTGCTGAGAACTGGATCTGAATTCAGGTCCTCACACTTGAAGAGAAGCACACTGACCTCTGGAGCCATCTTCCTGCCCCTGTCTTGTTTTTTTTTAAACAAAATGCCTGGTGTGACTTTCAACCACAGTAAAGAAAATGAGAACACTGGAGAATCCCTTACAAATGTTTTGTTTCAAATTTTGAAAGTATTTTGAAAAGAAAAAAATCATGCCCTCATAACAAACAGAATATACTGGCACTAAGAGGAGAGATGTCTGGTTCTGTCAGGGCACTCTCTGGGGAGTGGGTGGGTGGGATGATTCTACATGGCCATTTAAGCTTTAAAAACACTGTGATATTGTGAAATATGAATGACTTTGTAACACAAACCTTAGACGGTCTTATTCATAGAAAACTGGGAGCCAGGTATTGGGGTGAATGCTGAAAGATCAGAGAAATAGGAAAAGCCACAGCCAACCTCACCTCGCCAACTTCTCAGCCGATCCTGTTTCCTCAAACTGGAAGCCCCTGAGTCCTCATCCGAATGGATCTCAGCTGAACTGCTGCTGAAAGCCTAAAAGCTTAAAAGCCTCTAGTTCCTGGTCCTCATGCCTTACATACCTTTCTGCTTCCTGCCATCACTTCCTAGGATTAAAAGTGTGTGTCTTTCCCAAGCAAGACATGAGATCTCAAGTGCTGGGATTAAAGGTGTGTGTCACCATGCCTGGCTGTTTCTAGTGTGGCCTTGAACTCAGAGATCCCAAGTGATAGGATTAAAGGCATGTGTGCCTCCATTTTCTGGCCTCTGTGTCTAATCTAGTGGCTGTTCTGTTCTCTGACCCTCAGATAAGTTTTATTCGTGTACACAATTTATTGGGGACACAATATATCACCACATGGCTTAATAGTTAAAAAAAAATCAACAACCACTCCCCCTGCCCCCACTCTAAAACTGTCTAACTGGTTGACCTGAGACTGGGCATACTATCTGTTAGGGTTTTCTTCTTAGGTGAGGTGAACATCCTTGGCTCAACCATGTGGAATCTAGGTTCATAGTAATCACTACTTAGCATTTGATATAAAAGAGGCGCTTATTAAATATTGGTCGCTGTGGATCTGTGGTCCTTTCAACTTAGCTTTTTGGGGTTTTGCTGGAGAGAGACAGCTCTGTTATTTCTCAAAATCCATTATTTCTGAACTGGGAAGGAGTTGATGCTTTCTTAGAGCCCTGTAAAGTCCTCATATCTCCTTTGCATGAGGTCAGGTGCAAAAATCACATTGTTCTACAAAGATGAGAAAGGTCTCTCATTTTCAGTTTCTGTGATGGTGAAAAAGAACCTTGGTGAGAATAAGCTGAGTCAGCAGGACTCTTAAGTGATGCTCTCATTAGAGCTTTGTGGGTGACCGGCTACCCTGATGGTTATTTCCACTACCGAAACGTACAAAACAGCACATTGCAATTTCGGAAGTAAAACATCTATTTATCTGTGCTGTGTCATACTCTGAACATGAAACTTAAGTCTCAGTAAGAGAGGAACTGAACCATTCAAGCAAAGAATATGAAACATTTTAAAAAAGCCCCTGACAGAGACATGGGGGAGTTATGGGGTACCATGGAAATACCAAACCTTCTCATTCTCGGCATAGATGAAGTAGGAGAATTCCAGATCAATGGCGTAGGCAAGATCTTCAACAGATCATACAGGAAAACTTCCCCCCCAATGAAGGAAAGATTGCAGCTGCCAGCAGCACCCAGAACACCGGATAGACAAGATCAGGAAAGAAGTTCCCTATGGCATGTCATGTCATAGCCAAAACACTAAGTGTCAGGACCAAGCGAGGAAAGTGAAGGCTGTGAGAGAAACACCACACGTCACACACAGGGGGAAGCCCCTCAGAATAACAGCGGATGCCCTGTCACTGCACGCTCTTGCTGCCTCATGGTGTGCTGACAGCCACTTCTGATGGAAGTCTTCATTTCCAGTCCGCTTGCTCACAGGGACTGCCGTTCATCAGACAGGCATGAGACGCCACCCATTTTCTGAGACATCGAGGCGGATTATTTTATGCTCATAACAGCAGAAGAGAAGGTTGGTGATGTCTTTCCTCCATTGTCCAGATGGGTTTGGAGAAGATGAGCCAAGTTTACATAACTAATGATCACTTGTTTGGATCTGAACTCCAAATAGTTTGTTTTTTTCTTACATCGCCTCATTTTCCAAGCTATTGGCCTACAAAAGGGAGTAATTAATGTAAATACAATTCTGTTTGGTCTCCTAAGGCAGAGTTTTATCAGGGGCTTGTATGGTTTTGTTCCTAGTTGACCATCTTGTCCTGCCTCTGAGCAGTGTCTATATCTATCAGGTGATTGAAGGAGAGCTGCCTAAGAACTTGTGTCTAAGTCTTTACTTTCTTTATTACTGCTGAAACCCTGTTTGTTTTATTGTGGTTGTTTGTTTTAAAGCTATGATTTTCATCTTGGAATTAGCTATGTCAAAATCAAATTCAGTCATGGTGACTTGACCTGATATCTAAAATTTCCAGCAATTTCAAGAGGGCTATATCTTTTAGAGCACTTACTATGGAGACATGCACAAAATTCACATTGCGCTATGGTGTGTTGTTTTCAAAGCTGACTTACGGGTGGGATATGTTGCACAGTGGATAGTGCATGGGACTTCTGGCATGACCAAGAGATTCAAAGCCTCCTTATACACTTGATTTAAACAGTTCAGTTTTCTGATTAATACTAATTTCCCTATTCAAACAAGTTTTTCATTCCCATGCTCTTTAAAATGTGCACTTTTTAGGCTGACTGGGTTTCTTCCAGTGGAATAGTGTAGCTAGGGATTGGGATCATTCAAAATATGAAAATCCTCCTCTCCGTCTTCTCACTGAAACATCCACTATTCGTGCCACTTGTCATTTTTTCTAATATCCAGTTGGAAATTCTGTACCTTATGATGCCTTGACCATTTTTCCTTAACACTCAAGGTAATAATGGTGAAGGCAAGAAATAGATCTCTTTTGGTTTCTAATGTCAGGGAGAGAGAGAGAGAGAGAGAGAGAGAGAGAGAGACAGAGAGACAGAGAGACAGAGAGACAGAGAGAGAAAGAGAGAGGTGATATATTATATATCTTAATAAAAATTGCCTGAAGATCAGAGAACAGAACAAGCCACTAGATTAAACATAGATACTAGAAAGTGGTGGCACACACCTTTAATCTTAGCATTTGGGAGGCAAAGATTTATCTGGATCTCTGTGAGTTCAAAGCCACCCTGGACTACATGAGATCGACTCAGTCTAGGGGAGAAACAGGGCCAGGCAGTGGTGGCACATACCTTTAATCCCAGCACTTGAGATCTCATTTCTTTGCTTGAGAAGCACACACGCCTTTAATTCCAGGAAGTGATAGATGGGTGGAGAAAGGTATATACGGAGTGAGGAGACAGGAACTAAAGGCTTTTCAGCTGAGTAAGCTCTTTCAGCTAGAGAGCCTTTTCAGGCTGAGGAATCCTAGAGGTAAAAGATGGCTGTGGCTTGTTCCTTTGTCTCTCTGATCTTTCAGCATTTACCCCAATATCTGACTTTGAGTTTTTTATTACAAGACCTTTTAGAATTCCTGCTACATCTGGTACCCAATTCCTACTGTGTGTGTGTGTGTGTGTGTGTGTGTGTGTGTGTGTGTGTGTGAGAGAGAGAGAGAGAGAGAGAGAGAAGTAAATATATTACTTTTGTTAGTTTAAAGGCAAAAGTCAACATGGTGATTGGCTAGATCAACAAATTTAATATATTAGGGTGGTGTGTAGGTTGAGTTCTCAAGAATTGACATACATAGGGATGAAGTAAGAGAAGAAAGAGACTTATTTTTTTGTCTATCGATTAATCACTCATTTGAAAGCCCCAATCTTTATTCACTTTCTTATTTTCATTCTAAACAAGGTCAGATATGTTGTTCTAGCAAAGCAGTTTTCAGTTCTGGCTCTGACATTTGCTCATCATGGACAAGGCATTTAGCCTCCTCAGTAATTTAACCTTTCTATTTGTAAAAATGAGAAGACTGGACATATTATTAAGCTTATTTCATTTGCTTTATGTAACGCCATTTTCCCATATCTAACAATTTCTGAAAAATGGCAAGTATTTAGTTTCCCCAAATATGCTGTTGCTCTACCAAATGACATTGATCATTTGGGGAAATATTTGGTAAAAAATATCACTTATAATTACACTTGTGACAGTGCTGAAGAATTCCTTCTCAAAAGGACTTGGTTTGCCGGGCGTTGGTGGCGCACGCCTTTAATCCCAGCACTCGGGAGGCAGAGCCAGGTGGATCTCTGTGAGTTCGAGGCCAGCCTGGGCTACCAAGTGAGCTCCAGGAAAGGCGCAAAGCTACACAGAGAAACCCTGTCTCGAAAAACAAACCAAAACAAAAACAAAAAAGCAAACAAAAAAAAGGACTTGGTTTGTCCACCAGTCAAGAGCACTAGGTCTGCAGACTCACCAGGTCTGGAAAAAGCATGAGCGTCAAGTCAACACTCTCCCCTGCATGTCAAATTTCTAGCCATCAAGCTGGAGATTTTCTGGAGATGTTTTTAGGATGATTTTGGAAGGCTGTCCAGCTGTTTCATTCCTAAGGCCACTGTGACTTAGTCATGCCAAAGAGTCCTTCACTTTTGACTAATTCTGATTGCCGTGTTGCCCTACTGCTTTTTATGGCGAGTTTATCTCCCTTGTTTCGGACATACATGGACTGTCACTGGGGCTTTACTCTGACAGAATCCTGCTGCCTCCACTGAAATGTGGCAATCCCATTGATGGTGTCATCTCCTGTCATTACACTTGGTCAACAAGGAGGAGCAGTGACAGGTCACTGTACAGATGGCAGTGTTCCTCTCATGAACGACTTTCTCATGCCTTTATAAAGGTGGATAGGAGCATGAACCACATATGGTAAATCCACCTTAGCATCTGCACCTCCCCAGCCTCTGGTTTCCGTTCTCTACATGGTGTCCAGGATGTTCTGCAATCCCAGCCTCTTCAAATGTAGGGCAAAGGTTAAACACAAAATTTTAGCTAGTAGCAAAATAAGTTGTAGGATCCATTTCTAGTTGTGTGTGCCTAGAGCATTATATCCCAAATGTCTGGGATGTACAGTCATATAAATAAACTTAACAGTAATAGTCTGTTCTCTTTGTCTGCATATCTGAATAAAATCTCACAGTCCATCTGGTATATAAACTGTCACTTCCTGGTTCAAGCTTTGACCCAATAAGGAGTGTAATGGCAGCAAAAGGGAATTAGAGTGTCTTGATGAGAATGGCCATTCTGCACAAGACATATAGCTCAGGTGAGATAGCACATGACCTTTAAGAGATAGCTAGTCTTCTGAATCTAGGGCGACAAGTTGCTCCCATTGGCAAAGACAACCAATTCCTGTTTAGATGTTATGGCAGTGATGAGTGTTGTATTTTAAAAACTATGGGAAAGAGTCACACCATACAACAAAGCCCACATGGGAGGTTTATTGAAGGGAGGGAAGAGAAGGGGCAGAGAAGGGGAACAGAGACCGGTTCCTGGGGATGAGAGTGAAGGAAGAGAAAGAGAAACAGACAGGAGGTGAGAAAGGCTTGCCTTTTATAAGGTAACGTAGGGAATGTGCAGAAGGGGTGCTCTTAGTGGCTACAGCTGAGGATATATCCTGTCAGGACCCAAAGGGTAGGCCAGTACAGATGCCTAAATGCTAACAGAGCTAGATATGATTTAGGGTCATACATAAAATAATTCTTTATCACGTGTTATAGAATAGTCTCAGGGTCAATTATGCCATGAGGTCACACTGTTACATATAATTTATACACTCTTCTTTTTGAGAAGGAGGCAGGAAAACCAAATAACACGCCCTGATCTTTGTGTTCAAGATGGCAAGTTCCTAATATCTACTACTTTGTCTTGTTCTTACTTAAGGCCACTTCTGCTAGAGTGCTTATGTGGCAATAGCTTCATCATGCATATTCTTACTTGGACCAAGCTCAAATAAAAGAGCCTAACTTATTCTAATTGTACATTTTTTATTTGCATGTATGCTTTAGAACTTTGATTTCTCTTAAATATGCTTATCTGGAGCTTTTATTGGCAGTGATAATAGTCCCTGTAATATTTGTTTGTTTGCTACATTCTTCATGGTTTAATCTTTAAACTTCATATCACTCCTAATCTGATCCTAGAAGAGACATTTGTGGACAACGTGTAGGGCAGAACTGTGTTTTGAAGTTCATTACCCCCCAGACTGGAAGGGGAGAAAGGGAAGGAGGAAGGGAGAGAGAGAGAGAGAGAGAGAGAGAGAGAGAGAGAGAGAGAGAGAGAGAGAGAGATTGATTTTTGGCCCCTTGATTTTCATCAGAGTATAATTCTATCTTGTGAACATTTTGTTCTAAGAGCATAACGTTTATTTCCATTTTTCTTATTTACTTATTTTTTGAAGTTATGTTTAAAAAATGATTCATCCACTTCACACATCATTTTTGGACAAAGAAAAGACTCATCTTTGTCTTTGTATTACCTGTTTTCCTCTTCTAGCCCAGCACCAGAGCTGTCCCCAAAATGGGTTTACAAATTATAATTTTGCTTGTTTAAAGAGTCTGAAGCACCAGGACTTATAATATCCATTGGGGTGTTTGATACATAGGACAGGGGACTTTCATGTAAGAAAAAGTTCTTTTCTCACTATAGATTACTTAATGGCTCCAAAAAACAAAAAACAAAAGGTCTATCTTTTTTTTTTTTTTTTTTTTGGTTTTTCGAGACAGGGTTTCTCTGTGTAGCTTTGCGCCTTTCCTGGATCTCACTATGTAGCCCAGGCTGGCCTCGAACTCACAAAGATCCGCCTGGCTCTGCCTCCTAAGTGCTGGGATTAAAGGTGTGCACCACCACCTCCCGGCCTTGTCTATCTGTCTTAATTTATCCCCAGTTTTGGAAGTACTCAGGATGATAAACAGTTGTCATGCATGCTTGCAATTCAAAATAGAATATGGCATCATTAAATTTAGAGACTTGTCTTACCTATCTGCTGTGTGATGCCTTTTTGTATGCTGTGAATATGGGTTGCTCTGATTGGTTGATAAATAAAGCTGCATTGGCCTATAGCAAGGCAGCTTAGAGGCAGGCAGAAATCCAAGCAGATAGATAGGAAGAGAAAGGAGAGGCAGGGAGACATCAGCTGCTACCCAAGGAGCAACATGCCAGCTACCGGTAAGCCATGGAACACGTGGTAAAACAGATGAATAGAAATGGGTTAATTTAGGTTTATAAGAGCTAGCTAGCAAGAAGCCTGCCATATGCCATGCAATTGGGAATTAATATAAACCTCTTTGTGTTTACTTGGAATCAAGTGGCTGCAGGATGTGGGAGGGAGAGATTCGTCCTGACTGCAGGGTTAGGCAGGACCAGAGAAACATCTGACTACACCTATCCACATCATGAACAGCATAGTTTATCAATACAATAAATGTTCTGGGTTAGGAAGTAGATTTTAATGAATTAATTTTAAAACTTTTTACAATTTGATAAGTTTTTATGACTTTAGAGCTTAAAAATATCTTGCCAATGTAATTTTTAATCTAAGATATTGAGATTTTTCACTAACATACTTGAGGAATGATGACTTTATAATTTTAAATACCATTACTGAAGAGTCATAGTTTTTGATTTATCTCCCCAATCTCCTCTGTACATAAAATTGAATTTAGCACACAATTTCCTCACTTAATAGATATACATTTGTTATGCTCTCTGTTTAATGTGAACACAAATGTTGTTGAGTGTAATTATACTAGATCCTTAACTAATTTTTCACTAATAATACTTTCTTAAATCCAGTTCAGTCTAATCTGATCTAATCCATGGATTTTCCTTCAAATTCATGATTACTTTCTTAGAGTCCAGTTCTCAAGACGTTTATGCTATCCTCTCTCTTTTTGTGTCCTACCCGCTGTCTGATACGGTGATGCTGGTGTGAGTACATGTGCCTGAATGCCACTTTGTATGTATTTGTAACTCTGGCTTTCCCTGTGTGTGTGCATTTGTGGCTTCATGGTGCTTTGTGCAGTTATATGCCTGAGACTATAGATACGTCTATGTGAATCTGTGGGTACAAGTGTGACTATATGGATGGATTAAAAGCCAGTTCCAAGCATGAAAAGCCATTGGTGGCATCCAGGGTTTGGTTTTGTCTGGTCCCACCAGTTTGTCAGTTTTGTGTGGTATCTGTCAATGTATAACTATATTATGTATAGATATTTCTTATTTGGTTTTTAATTCACAATTATAAATATGACTCTGAAATCCAGCTAGACTTAGAGGGGAATGAGGAAAATATGGAACCCAAGAACTTCAGTGAGAGCAGAGGTTGCTGGGTTTTGAGAACAGATGGGATGGGGGCGCTCTCCTGAGCTAAAGAAGGAAGGGTCTGGTGGGCAGGATGCCCTCAAGTCAAAAGTATTAGAGTTGTCCACAGTAGGCAATGGTGATCATTTTAATGGTCTTGCCATTCCTGGACCCCAAACACTCCATGGCTTCCATGATGCTCATGCCTTCTTTCACTTTCCCAATGATCACATGTTCGCCATCCAATCACTCAGATCTTATAGTTCAGATGAAAAACTGGGAACCATTTGTGTTTGGCTCAGAATTTGCTGTGGACAGGATGCCATGGCCTGCATGCTTTAGGATGAAGTTCTTATCCTTAAAATTTTCCCCATAGATGGACCTGCCATTATGATGTGTGTAGTCACCACTCTGGCACATGAATCCTGGAATAATTCTGTGAAAGTGAAACTTATATCCAAATCCTTTCTCTCCAGTGATCAGAGCATGGAAATTTTCTTTCTTTGGAAATTTGTCTGCAAACAGCTTGGAGGAGACATGGCCCAAGGGCTCGTCCTCATCCTGATGTCGAAGAACATGGTAGGGTTGGCCATGGCTGCAGCAAGCAGTGGCAAGGGACATTGGTATCTATAAAGGGAGGGAGTATCATTGTTTATATTTTTGCTGTTGTCTTCTGCCTGAGTTATTATCCACTAACCCTTGTTGGATGATGGTATTCAAGCTAGGTCTAAAGCATAGTCATTGGGTGGCCAGGACTTACCTTTTGAACCCATGCATGGTTTCTTTTTCCATAGATGCTCCTCTCACCCCTCCTCCTGCTCCCCCCAGCCTCATCCCTACCCCCTCCCATCCCCTCCTCCAAAAGGGTAAGGCCTCCCATGGGGAATCAGCAAAGCCTGGTACATTCAATTGAAGCAGGACCAGGTCCCTCTCCCCCCATGCATGGTTTCTGGATGTAGATGATCATCCAGATGTAGTAACTCCCACCTCCCTGAACTTTAGAGGCTGGAACCTGCTCCCCAACCCTGTTACTGTCTAGATGGCAGGTGATGGCTGCACTTGTTTCCTGTGCCTTTGGAACACTTTGTAGAAAGACAGAAAAGTAGCCTGCAACCACTGTCTCCTGTTCTACACACTCCTCATTCTTAGTCTACATTTCAGCTTGTCTCTGTGTCCCTAAGACTTATTAGTGACATGCTTGAAACATTAGTATATGGAAGTATCTTCAAGTTTAGTATTACTTAAATCTTTTATTGCCCTTATATGGTCAATGTGACTTTTTATTTTATTAATATATTCCGTGGTAGGTATTGTAGTATAAGTATGAGCAAATTCAAAGATTAAGTTTCTAGGTATCCTGTCTCTAAGTATTTTCTTATTAGAGAGTATATGGTCTCATTTACTCTGCTAAGCAGAAGTATACAGCAACCCAGTTCTGTTCATTCTTCAAAGATGAATCAAAATCTCAAAGCTTTGCTGTTGATTCTTTTTAATACTCATGAGTTTAAACTTCAGAATATACTGTTCTCTTCTGTAGAATTTGGGCTTCTTCACTCTCTAAAGTCAAAGTTGAGTATTTTCATGGACATTGAACATTTGTAACTGTCTGTCTGTCTGTACAGACCTCCGGGTCTCTATGGTTGGTACTGGGATTAAAGATGTGTGTCACCACGCTTGGCTCTGTTCCCTAGTGTGGCCTTGAACACACAGAGATCTTGCCTGCTAAGGGATTAAGGGTATGTGCTGCCTGACTTCTCTGTTTACTTAAAATGGCTGGCCTTTCCCTGCTGATCTCCAGGCAAGCTTTATATATTAATGCACAAATAAAATATCATCACACAGTGCTGTTTGTACTCCAAAATGATTTAGAATATTTATTCTCTAAGTGACAAAGTTAATACATTTAAAATGAAATTACTTTGCTTAAAACAATCTTAAATTATTTTTTCAGTACAACATCTGTCATGTTAATAATGTGTTAATCTGGTTGCTTAGAAAGTGAAGGTTACAGGGACCCTGAAGAGGTCAGGAGGCATCTGTAGGCAAACATCTTGATAGATTAAGTACACCTGGGGGTACCTGCCTTCTCCATCTCTGCTCAAACTGTGTGCAACTGTGTGCAGTGTTCTTGCTCATGTGCTGTTGACTAATATCCGAGAGCATTTTGGATATGCGGTTTCTGGAGGAAATATCAAATTTAATTACCTATGCCAGTTTGGTTCTAACACAGGCACACCTAATGCGAATCTAGTATCTGAGTTTTTTTTTTTTTTTTTTTTTTTTTTTTTTTTTGGTTTTTCGAGACAGGGTTTCTCTGTGTAGGAGTTTTTTTTTTTTTTTAAACTTTTATTTTATATAATGCTTTGGACCTTTTGAAGGACGTTCCTTAAGCACAGGAGATTTTAGCTAAGTAGATGACCCCCTCGAGGACATCTTGCAAATGTGTTTTATGTCTGCAGATCTACTTTTCTTCTCAGTTCTTTCCTCTGTCTGGGCATGCATTTTGTTCAACAGCCTTACAGTGGTAGCAAAGAAAACCAAGTCTGTCTGCCTCAGGCAGTTTGGAATTATCACGGGGCTTGAAACAAAGGGGCTTTCTGTGGTACCGTTATGGCATGTTCAAGATTTTACTATTTGACTTAGTGATAGAGTCTATTAAATTTAAATATTTTAGGAGTTTAAATCAATTTTCCATTTTATGTTTTGATATAATATTTTTAGTAATTGTTTAGCAATTGCACACATGCACTCCATGTATTTTGATCATATTTAAGTCCTATCTCCCTTCAGCTCTTCCCAGATCAACCCCTACCTTCCCACACCCTTCCGACTTTTCTCTCCTTTTCCCTTTCATACCTCACTGTGTCTAGTCTGTGTGCTCAAGTGCTGGTGGATGTGGGTTCATTCTATTTCTAAAATTGCTTTTATATTAATGATGTTCTTGATATGATCTTTGAAAAAACCAAAGACTTCTTATCTCAATTGTTTCTTCCTAGAAAAAGATCCAAGAATTCAACCTCAATAACATTGATCTCTTCATTGAGAACTTGATCACATTTTGAAGGAAACATTCATTTTAAGTTACAACACCTGGCAAATTTTGGTCAGAGCTTTTATCTTTAATTAAAAAATATGTGTTTTTATTTTTCCTTTCAAAGCAGCTTTGGTTATCAGGCAGGAAAAGAGGTAAAATATAAACAAAGACCTCAAGGGCCAGATGTGGATCAGGTAGAAAGGGTAAGTGATATTAGCGGACACTAGGGGGCAGCAGTGCACTTGGTTAGTGAAAGATGTTGGGGTTTTTTATTTTGTCCTCAGATTCTGCCAGAGTTAGGACTAGCTGGCTGTGATTAACAAACACCCCAAATAATGGTAGCTTAAACAAATTAGGATTCCTCCTACATAAGACATGGATAGGTAATTGCTATGAGTTGAATTGTGTCTCCCTGAGGGTCTGTCCTTCGCACCCCTTCCTACTGGAGATTGTAATGTTATATGGAAATAACACAGGTTTTACATGGAAACTAGATCAAACTTAAGTAGGGTATTGAGGCAGAACAGGAAAGGGATGGAAGACATGACTCCAGAGGTTAACACATGAAAGAAGGTGGCATCAGTGGAAGATGAACTCTTCCCAGGCTCTGGCTACAGTCTGCAGAAAAAAGACATCACACGTAACTGGCCCATAAACTGCCTTTCCCTATCTCTTTTGCAGAGGATCAGGATCCCACTGTGGTACAGTTCCAAGCGCATCTGTTTTTCTCTTTTAATATGAACTATCCCCTTTCTTGTAACTATGTGCTTCCCCAGTTCACTGTAAAGAGAAACAGGAACCCAGATAACTACAGCAAGGGCCTATGAACTGATGTGGTAACAGTATTCACTAATCCAACAATTATATTCTTTTTTAGGAGTGAAACTTGGACTCTAAGACACATGGGGCTGTGCAGTGTGAGGTAGGGATTAGAAAGAATTGTCTGTAGGCCAGGAATTGCTAGTGTATGGTATAAAAATGAGAAATTGGAGACTTACTTCTATGGACACTTCTTAGAAAAATTTTAAATTATAAATTCTTACTGTTTCTTTTGAAATATACATAAGTCTTTTTTTTTTTTAAAAAGGGGAAACAGCCATTTACCAGTTTTATGCCTACCAGGAATGCAATTGCTGAGGAAGACAGATCCTTAATTGCTTTGAGAAGCAGGAGTGTAGCTTTAGCAGACACTTTGCTGAAGAACCACCACTCATGTCATGAAGATATACATTTATTTTTAATTTTGGTAAATCAAATTAGCAAACATAGATGCCCATCCCAGGTACCAGGTGAGTGTAGGATATGTGACCAAAGGTGATGTCAATCCTCTTACTTGAGGGCTTATCTCAGGAACATTCCACATGAGTGGAATGAGTTGTGCTAGCTTGGTGTGTCAAAGGGTGATTTATTTTTCTTCTTCTGTCTCTTTGTGGACTGCCAGTGATTGTTGTGGGATATTTGATTGTACTGTGAAACTCCAAGACTGTGTTAATAAAATTAACATTGGATCAGGGGGTGGAGCCAGCGACTAGTTAACAAGAATTAGCCATAGAGAGTACAGAGGACTAGGGACACAGATAGAGAGGCTCAAGAAGGAGTGGGGAGGAACTTAGAGATTTGTAATCTTTTTGGTGTGGGATGTGTGGAGAGAGAGGCACTTGCTGGATCTCTGGTAAAAAAGGGAAGGTCAGCTGGTGGCTCCTTTTCTGCTTCTTTGATCTATCAGGTTCTCATCCCAACATCTGACTTCTGAGTCTTTATTGGTAGTAGAACAACTTAGATAAAAACAACAGGTGATCCATGTCACATTCTTACTTAATGCTTATTGAATAATAGTATTGTTTTCTGTAACTTCTACCTTTGTTGAAAAAATTTCTGTGGTATAATAAAATATTTCTTTTAGTTACATTTTCCCCAAACAAGCAACTGTTGGAAACAGGGAAGGTATAAGGGCAGACTCACCTCTGTGTACCTCAGAGGGGTCATGGGCCTGCTTACACCTTGATTTTGAACTTACCTCCCCCAGAGCGATGACAGGACAATTGTCTGTCTTTTTAAATCCATTACCCATTTGTGGTAATTTGTTACAGCAGATTTAGGAAAGTAACACAGCAATCCAGGTCTGGCAGACCAGCTCAGCACCACAAAGTCTATAAGAATTGAGGTTTCTTCTGCCTTATGTTTTGCCTTTACTAGGCATTCTCTTTGTCCTAATGGTTAGAAATGGAGATCAATGAATCCAAGCTACAGGATGGAGAAGGCTGCAGGAAGAGTGCAAAGGCTGGTATCAATCTTGTCTCAAGGAAGGTCCTTGAGAGTCATCATAGAACAACTCAATGGGGTAAAGTTTAAAATAACAGCTGATCAGAAGAAAGGGAATGAAAAGAGCCATTTGTAGCCAGCTGCTTCCAAGGCACCATTTGAAAAATATGAATGCCAATATACTGTCATTATCTGGCACAAATGGCATGACTCATGTTCAATAACATTCATTAGGATGTGGATAGCAGGTACCTCCTTTATTGGGGACCCCCTGTGTTGGGACCCCCTTTGGGACATATGAACCCTAATATGTTGACAACCTTGACACAAATAGTATATAGTTAATGGTCTGTCATCCCTTTTACAAATGGTTTGGTTAGTGGTTGATAATATCCTCTAGAGGTAGATGTTAGGGTCCTGGAGAAGTCCCACAAAAGACCACCATTCATGTATGCAGTCAACAAGAGCATTTATTATTCCAGCATGCTGGGGCTGCCCATCCTATAGAGAGTCAAAATGGCGATCACCCCGAGAGAAGCTCACAGGCTTCTTTTAAGCATAGCTCAGGGGAGTTCCTAGGGCAGTTAGGTCATCTCAGATATGATTGGCTTAAGCAAGTGGCAATCATATTAGTACATTCTAATTGGCTAGAGCTAGTCAGGGGCTGGATGAGTCTCAGGCTCTGTGCTTACTTGAGCTACTTGAGCTACTGACTGTGGGGCTGGCTCAGGCCTGGTATACACTCTCTCCCTCACCCCTGCTCTCAGGGGCATTGAAGATTGATTGTCCTTTGTTTGTGGCTTCCTCAGAAACTGCTTACTCAGTCTCAGGAGACTGAAATTGAGGCCTGATCTCTGACAGAAGACTGAGCAGCCTGTTATGGCATCTGCTTGGTCCTCTCGGTAGACAGCAGATGTTTTCCTTTCTCATGCAGGGCTGGAGGCCAGCTGCCTCAAGGAGGAAATACTGTTTTATAAGCCAGAGGACACTGTTAGGGCCCAAAGATCACCCTACAAAAGACCACCACTCATATATGCAAAGGCAAGAGCGTTTATTTCTTGAGAAAAGAATTCCTGCATGCAGGGGTCAGCCACATGACAAAATGGCGACGACCCCCAGAGAAGCTTGCAGATTCCTTTTATAGACACCCAGGAGGGGAATTAGGTCATCCTAAGCATGATTGGCCAAGCAAGCAGCAGCCGCACTAATATGTTTCTGTTTGGCTGGGGCTGTAAGTGCTGAATCATGCCTGGTTTGCAGTATCTCTCTCACCCGCCTTATCAGAAACTGAAATTGAAACAGAAACTGAGAACTAAACAGAAACTGAAACTTAACTGAAACTCAGGCCTAGTAGAGGCTGGGGCCAGGAGAAGCCCACCACGGTGCTACCTTGGCCTCTTAGACACCAGTCCAAAATCAGAAGGTACAACAGAAATATGACCTGTCTGAGGACAAGATAAGAGCTCAGGAGTAACTACTGCCTTAATGAGATACATACTGAAGTAGCCTCAAAGCCCATCTCTTGCTGTACTTGCTTGTAGATTCACTGCCAAGCCTGACCCCTTTCTGGATTAGAACTCAGAAAGTGGAACATTCCTCTTTCCAGCTTCTGTCTCCCAAGAACTGTAGAAACCCCAGGCCTTCCCATCTTGACTTTTTGGTTAGCCTCACTTTCCCTGAAACCCCCACTTCACTGAAGCTGCTTGTAAATGGTGTTGCTGAGCCTGCCCACATTGCCTCTCTGGTTCTCATTCAGAAGGAGTGACTTTCTTTCTATTTTCTCCTAGCAGTTGCTGAGATTCCACACTTGCCTACCTTGTTGTTTACTCTAATCCCAGTAAAATTGTTCCTGTGTTCCTTTCTGAGTGCGTTTAAAATGCTTTTGTGTATAAGACCAAAAACCTGCAGGAGAGACCCTCTACCTCCCAATGACAAAACCGGACCAAGCTTCTTGAAGATGCAGTGCTTATTCTAGGTGGACATGTGTAGGGCTAAAAGGTTGATGGCTGTAAAGGAAAGAGAAAATGGACATCAGTAACAACTGGTCCTGTCTGATTTTTTCATTTTTATTATATCTTTTTACCCGAGTATAGTAAAACTCTTTCTCACATTTCTAACTTGACTTTACCACATCTCATATTTTTCTTCCCCCAGCATGGTCAAAATCATATTTTATAATCTTCACTGTCTGTTGTTACTTGGTTGGCTTAAAAATATTTTCAAAGGCTATACTTCATGTCACGCCCCCTGCCTCCCCAGTCTGATACCTTGAAATGTATTCTCAGGACTGAGAATTGAGGCCAACCTCAGGTTGTGTGCTGGTTAGTTCTTGTCAAGTTGACACAATTATAGAGTCACCCAGGAAGAGGAAACTTCAGTTGAGGATTGCCATCAGATTGGCCTGTGGGCATGTCTGTGGGACAGTCTCTTAATTGCTAGTTGATGTAAGAGTGACCAGCTCATTGTAAGCAGGGCCATCCCCAGGTAGGTGGCCTAGGATGTCCAAGAAAGATAGCTAAACCAGCCTGAGGAGGCAAGCCACTTTCTCCCATGGTCTCTGTTTCACTTCCTCCCTTTAGTACCTGTCTTGGCATCCCTGGACATAAGCTAAATGAAACCCTTTCCTCCCCAAGTTACTTTTGGTCACAGTTTTATCCTAGAGACAGAAGCCTTGCCAGGACAGGTAGTAAGATTGACAATACAGCAGAGTGATGTGGGGGTTACTCACTGCAGCTGGACTATTAACATGGGCATGCTTTCATAAGAAAGTAAATTCAAGAAGCAATAGAAAATCAAACTGTCTTTAATAATCTGTACATGGCTGGGCTCTGTCCCATTATGACACGTGGTACTGAGTTTACAACAACCTTTTCTTCACACAGGTATGGACGTTCTAGAGAATGGAAGTCAGAGAGACCTCAAAAAGTAGTCTAAGATTTATGTCAGAATTTATGGAGAATACCTAGAACTAGTTTAATGTTTAGATTTTGTTATACTATAGAAGAAAATAATGTGGTATTTAAAAATGTCTAAACTGAGTTTTTTAAATTGGATATTAATTTGGGTGGTAGGTGAGGGAACAGGAGTGGGACATTGCTAAGGGTTGACCTTCAATTCCACATCATCTCTAAATCCCCAGAGTACAGTGCCTACCTGTTGGCGTTGAAAGTCATTTAATTAATCCCCATAAACATGTCTTTGAACAACTTTCCCCCTCTTTCTGCATGTACCCAGGCTTCACTTTTGCTGTCCTCATACATCTCTGAATAGTCCTGTTTTGTTTCTCCAGTGAGTACAGTCTAGTTTTGTTTGCTCTGAAGGTCATCATATGGATTGTTTTGACTGTTTCTACGGCATGAAAAGGGACAAGGACTTAAAGAATGTTCTTGGTACTAAAATGAACTCTATTTATTTACACATCTGAGTAACCCACCCTCCTCTTAAAGTTTATCAGTTCTTCTTGAGCTGAAAAGAGACGATTTTGCACTTTTATGAGTTACTGGCAGCGTGCCTGTTAGTTCTCTGGCCTCATGTAAGGCATTGCTGGGGGCTCTGACCTGCAGTTTTACCTGTTAGTCACTATTAGTGCTCTCCAGCCAAGGCTTCCACAGGTCAAGCTATTTGGACAGGATTTCTGTCTAGGGGGGGCACATTGGTAAATACATTTAGAATCTGAGCAGGGGGCTGAAGGCGTTCAGATTTTAGTGAAGCATAATCCCTTGATTATAAGGAGGCATATAAGGAGAGAGACCACTCAAAGACAGTGTCCCAGTGAGTGACTGTCACTAACATCTGAAGATCAGAGGTTATGTGTAGGGACTTGTATAGAGATGAATACTGGGGTTTCCCACAAAAGATAATTGTTTGAAGAAAACCTCAAGGAAAACTTAGGGAGAAGGAACTGGGGGCAGAGACACTGTAGTGAGGGAGGTTGATGACACCCGGGACAAGACTCCGAGTGTACTAGTCCAGGAAATGTTTTCAGAATCATTGAAAAAGAAGCCCAGCCTTCATGGGATGAAGTAAATAACAAGTTGCACATGGCCTCTTTGAGAAGTCGTATGGCACACAGGAAAAAGGACACTGGAGTAACTATTGGAGCTACAGAAAATGATTGTCCAGTCTAAGAAGGTACTTGGTAGCTTTGTGGGCAAATGTAGAGAAGGATAGATCGATGGACAGAACTGGGTGAGATTAAATAGAAACTGGCTTTACTAGACAGAAGCACAGAATGAGACCCCGACTGTGTCTGCCAGAATCGGTTCATTTATGATGCTGGCCAAGTTAATTGGCTTCCCTGAATAATTTGTTTTCATCAATAAAGATCACACAAGTACAACAGATTTTAAGCATGATAGCAGCCTGGGGACACATGAAAAGGTATTAGAGCTGAAGGTTCTGAGAAACTAAGACACTGACTTTATTTTACAAGGAAACGAGACCCTGAGGAGTGAATGACTTGCTTGGAGTTCTGCAGTTAGTTGGCGAGCTGGAGTTTACACCAGGGGCTTTTGAGTCTTAGTTTTCTTCCATTCAGTCACAGTGCTGACTGTGAGGAGAAATGTACAAGTTAACCATCACCAGGGGAGTTCTATGATTGGCTTAAAAAATAAACTGAGTATAGGTTGGCTGGGAAGTTGGACGGGGCAGCTGGTTTGAACTTAGTTTATATGAAAAAGATGTGGATTTAAATTTTCCATGAGTACAGCTTAAGCCAACAGAGAGGGTGATGGGGGAATAGATCAACACAAGGAGGTCAAACCATATCAGAAGTGCTCTTTGCAAATTAACCCCTCACCCACACTCCTGTTAGTAACCCAAAAATTGGTTCACAAAACATACAACTCACAAATCCCAATAAACTCTCCCAAAAGAGGGGCTTACTTCCATAGTCACTGGTAAGTCAATTTTGAGAGCAGAGGTCAGTCAGCAGGCATGGAGTGGAGCACACCCTCTTGTGAAGACCCTTAGGTTAAAGTGATGATAATTGAAAGATCATAGTGATTATATAGACTCACTGAAATGTTGCAGGGGTAGTACAGAGCTCTTTCTTCCTAACACAGATTTTAGGAGCCACTCTGAAAGAGTTAAAACCTATCCAGGACGCATAGAGTGAACATTGCTTCAGACTGAAATAACAATGTTCATTCCTGCCCTTCGTTAGGCTCAAATGGGTAAGTCAGATGCAAAGTTAGCAGAAGACAGGGTTTCCCACAGTCAGATAATGACTGCAAAAATGCCTCAGTGGCCATAATCTGTAAGTGACTATTAAATTCCTGGGAATGATGCCTCCAAGTCTACTGTTAAATCCTCAACTTACTCATGGTAGCACCCAGTCCCAGATGATCCTGTTTTCCTCAGATCTTCCTTAGAACCTCACATAGGACTCCAGCTTTAGAATCACAGGGTGTTTCTAAACCTCACCGGCTGGGCAGAGTTCTGTGACTGCCTTGGATGCCCTCCCTTGTTGTAATTTACTGACAGGCTTGAGTTTGTAGGTTGCTGGTGTCTCCTTGGTGGCCATTGCTGGGTTGGGTGATAATGTCTTGTGTAGGTAGAGTGTCTGCTGGATACTGATCCCTTTTACTGATTTGAAACTGACTGTATGTGAATAAATTAGAAAGGCCTATTTGATGTGATTCTGGGGGCAACAGATTAGTGAGACATCAAAAGCCTTTCTTTTTTGTGATTTTGTTATTTTTTCTTTTACTGAAAATTGACTTTTTTTTTAAAAAATACAATATATTGATTGTGGTTTCTCCTTCCCTTATGCCTCCCAGGTCTTCCCCATCTCCCCTCCCATCCAGATCCACACCCTTTCTGTCTCTCAGAAAAAAAAAAACTGGCATCTAAGTAATAATAATAAAATAAAATAAGATAAAAAAGAAAACAGACATATCAGAATAGGACAAAAGAAACAGGAGAAAAATCACAAGAAACTGGGGGACCACATGGATCTTTTCCCTAAAGAACTTTAGGAATAAGTGAAAGAAATGTGAACACTAAGCAGAGGCTCCCGGCGCTTCGTCAGCTTTGGATGTTTGCCAATGTCTCTCGCTGGTGGCCAAGTGTCTGTGCTAACCTTGTGCCGCTACTGTGCTCGCTGAAGATGATGCTCCCAAATGCAAACGGCAGAATGCCCTCCTGTGGTAAGCAGAGAAGCTGGAGGGTAAGGAAATATAGTTGAGGGGGGCCGAAGTGGGAGATGGGAAATATCTTATAGAATTATGTGGCAATCTTGGAATATTGGTGGGGATGGTTTCATGTAGTGTCTAAAATAGGAAAATGTGATATTTGTTATAAATATGTCTGAAGTAATGAAGGCTCTATAGGCAAAAAGTCCTATTCTTGGCAGGGAGATGCATTCTCTGACCAAAAAGGTCTTTTTCCATATCTAATTCATTTGATTAAATCAAGGTTCTGAGTCATGAGCAAACATACATAGACACCACTGTAATCGACTTGGCAGATGAAGATATTCTAAAGAGACACTATGTCTCAGTCTGATTGTTAGACTGTTAAGACGATGGACCCCAAAGAAGTGAGGATCTCCCCAGGAATCTCCTGGCGGGAGAAGGACAAGACTCCAGCCAGAGGGAATCTTGTTTCCCAGAAAGAGATTTCACACAGTTCTAACTACTTGTCAGATTACCTCACAGGATGAGACTGAAGCCCAGCCAATGATGGTTAATGGTGGGCGGGGCCTCATCTTGACCAGGACGGCTGAGATGTGCAATCCTTGGCACTCTATTTAAATTTTAATCTCATTTCAGGACCCTAAAGACCAAACCAGACTTGAGGGATTTGCTGGATCTCTTTGTCACTCTTCTCAGTCATATTGTATAAATATTCTTTTTTTTTCTTTCTACTTTCCACTTTTAATTGGCTCTTTTAATTGGCTTATGGGCAGCTGGACCTGAATTGGCGCACAGACTGTGAATGCCAAGTTCAGCATCACTACAGCTTCAGTAAGAGGCAACTGTTACTACCTTAGCTGATCTTCCTCAAGAGAAGGCAGTAGAGTCCAAAGAAAACAAGCAACTGTGTACAAAATTTGAAATATGAAAGGTCTAAAATCATTCTTCTTGCTACTTTGTGCATAAGGCAAGTGTACACTTGCTCTGAACAGCAACATTTTTGTCTATAAATGTGAGATAACAAGTCTCTTACAGGGCTTTAAGACTACCCAAAAGAAAGAAACAATACATATGTATGTATTATATATAAAACAAATGGTGATTTTAATTATTACTTAATTATTATTGAAGATGGGGCCTCAAAGTCAGAGGACAGGCAGATAGGAACAGATTTTTTTTTGTTTTTAAAGATTTATTTGGGGGCTGGAGAGATGGCTCAGAGGTTAAGAGCACTGACTGCTCTTCCAGAGGTCCTGAGTTCAATTCCCAGCAACCACATGGTGGCTCACAACCATCTGTAATGAGATCTGGTACCCTCTTCTGACCTGCAGTCATACATGCTGTATACATAATAAATAAAAAATCTTTTAAAAAAAGATTTTAAAATCTTATTTAAAAAAAGATTTATTTATTATGTATACAACGTTCTGCCTGCATGCCACAAGAGGGCACCAGATCTCATTATAGATAACTGTGAGCTACCATGTGGTTACTAGGAATTGAACTCAGGACCTCTGGAAGAGAAGTCAGTGCTCTTAACCTCTGAGCCATCTCTCCAGCTCTGGAACAGGAAAATTTAACTGTAGGAAGAGCTGCTTTAAGGTACATTAATATTGTTGCTAAGGTGAGATTAAAAAAATTGCTCAGATTTTAAGGTAAGAAAAGGCTGTTTGTGGAGAAGTGAAGGGATGGTGATGTGCCTCTGACTAGAGTGAGGGTGGTACACTGGTTCCCCAGAGGGAGGACTACATCTCCAAAGGGCTCCACCCTTCAGCAAGTGGACTACCTGGTGGGATGAGTGGAATTCACCAACCTGCCTCACTCTTCAGAACCCAGTTACAAGCATTTGTTTCCTCTTACAGCCTGCCAATGGTTGCTCAACACAGGGCAAATAAGGAGAGCCCAAGCACTGAGATGCTATTTACAATATAACTTAACACTTTCCCAAAGACCTTCCTGGTGTTGCAGATCGTGTTCAGCTCACCACTCATCAGCCTACACCATGGCCCAGGGTTAACTTGGGATGCCACTCCTGTGTCTTTTCATTGTACATTCATTTCTGCCTCCCCTTTATATTAAGATATGAATGATCCCACCTGGAAAAGACATCTTCATTGTTTTCAGGGCTTTGGGTTTCATTATTGTCAAACATAGCCTAAGCATCACTCTTAAACACTGACATTTCCTGGGGCAGAGTTCCTTCTTTTGGACCATACAAGGAGGCATAGCTACTCAATATTTACTTCGTTTGGACTTTTTTCCCCCTCTCTGACTACACTATAAAAATCCAAGACTGTGTCTCTTACATTTTGCATTCCTTTAATGTCTGTCGTGAAAGTTGGTTAATAGGTAATTGCTTATTCAATGATTTTTTTGGGGGGTACAAATAATCCAATTAAAATATGATATAGTGAAATAATTTATGGAATTGGCACAGAAGAAACATAAATAGAATGAATATTAATAATTCTCTTTTATTTATTTTGGCTTGGATTTAATAAGACTTGGTTTTTGGTGAGTATAAGTCCAAAAACGATGTTTTCTCAGTAAGGACTGGGCTGGGTAGTTCTTGTGGACTTGCCAAAAACTACAGACACTCGGGAAGAGGGAATCTCAACTGAGTAATTGCCGCCATTGTATTGGTGTATGGGCATCTAGGAGGAGCATTTTCTCGATGGCTGAGGGAAGAGGGCCTTACTCACTATAGGTGGTAATACCCTGGCTATGTGGTCCTGGGTTGTATAAGACAGTTGCATATGAGCACACAAGCAAATCAGAAAGCACTGCTCCTCCATGGTCTTTGCTTCAATTCCTGCTGCTAGGCTCCTGCCTTGAGGCCCTTCTCTGACTTCCCTCAGTGATGGTTGTGGCCTAGGGGCTGTAAAATGAAATAAATCCTTCCTTCTTCAAAGTTGACTTTGGTCATTGTTTAGTCACAGCAACAGAGAAGCAAACAAGGACAGACTATATCATGGTTCTTTGTAAACCAGATAGGCTTTATTTTGAGGCATGCCAACTAGAATAAATGCCTCTGTTCTTATTCAAAAGACAATATTGCATTATTCAATCGATACATTGATTTTAAGTAAAGCAACTCCTGGCTAGATTGCAATACATCCACTAGATGGCAGGCGGCTGCTGGAGGAGGAGAGCCCAAGGCATTTTAGGGGATTGGCTTGTTTCCACCCAGCTGTCCCGGTCAACAGGCTTTGCTAACAGCACCTTAATTTCTATAAAGTCTCCCAGGATTAGCTTTCCAGAGTTTTAAAAAGTGATTGCAACACACTCCACTAACTGTACCTGCCAGAGTATTTTCCACTACCACACCTAACCCTAGGCTGACCTTTTATACACCATAATTTTCTTAGACCATGATATTGTCCTGATCTAACATGGAAATCAAAATACAACAATGAGGAAAATGCATTATTTGAGTAAATGGAGAACACACGGTTTTTATGTGAACACTGCAATTTAAATGTGTCTAGGAGTGATTTCTTTTGAAACAATGGAGCATAAATACAGTTCTGCTTACTAGTGTGCCAGTACTCTGAGTGAGTGTGGTGAGTACTGGCTCACGTTTGTTAACGCTTGCACTCGACATGTCTGATGAATGTTTGAGATTGAAACCATGTCCGTGCAATCTCCATTTCTATGCATTTATTCCAGAAGCAGTCAGAAAGATAGTTCAGGGCTTGTGATCTTTGGGGGGACTGGCTAAGCTCCCTCTATTATAGTTAAGGATATTCTTTCTTTGCTATATTGTTCATATGTGCTTTGTCTTGGAGGGATGCCAATAAGGTTCAAATATGAGCTTACTTATATGCCTAAATTAAACGAAATAGACCACATAAGGGAGCCCTGTCATATTTAGAGTTCTATATTTTCTCATTGCTATGAATGATGCTTGAGGGAGAAGGCCACCCAATTAATTTATGGTATTCAAACTTATCTCTTAGCATGCATGCGTATTCTATTAAAAGCAGATGTTATTACGTATGGGCACATTATGAGCTTTGCATCTGCTGCCTTTAACCTTGGCATCTATATCTAATTTAGTTAACTGAAAATGAAGCTCTAAGGAGGGACCATTACATTTTAGTTAACAAAACTTGACAGAAAGACCACTTAAGTCTCTTTTCGGGAAAACTTAGAAATTCAGCAGGATAGATTAACAGCACATGCACTGTACACCTGTGGCCTGAGGTTCGTTTCTGGCTGTTGAGCCTCAAATGAGGAGCAAAGAAAAAAATAAATGAAGGTCAAAGGAGTTCCTTATTAAAGGGCAGAGCCTGACCCTTCCCGTCCCTCATCTGTTTAGAGATGAAAGCACAGGGTCTTCGAATTGGACTTTCCATGACCCCCATTCCATATTAAAAAACACCATTTGATTTTTCTGCACTTAGAACTCAATTCCCTTAACTACATCAACTTTCCTTTGAAATCAGTGGTCTCTGTTATAAAACAGATGGATGACTCCATCTCTCACTGTGTTTGAATAGAGACTCAGGAAAGAGGCTTTGTCCCCGTAGCAACCGATGTTCCAACAGCAATAGCCTATGACGAACACTGTTAAATTTGTATAAGGGGAAATTGGAATAATTGAATGGCAATGAATTCAGTTATTATTTAGCAAATATTCACGTCGTGCCTAATCTCACAACCCCCAGTGCCACACAAACAAAACCAAAAATAAATACATATGTCATTTATCAGTACATTGAAGAAAATAGAAAGCAGGAAGCTCTAAGTTCTTGGACTAAATTTCTGTTCTTGTCCTAAAGACTTACTTGACACTAAAGAAATGATGTCGTTAGAGTGAGCCTGCCCTGTCCCAGGCCCGGCCACAGTTGTCTTGCTTCACAACCATGTGTTCATTATTGCT
>CABHPH010132982.1:9720-39765 GCA_902168325.1 Peromyscus nudipes
TTGGAGGTAGAGCCAGCCTGGGCTACATGAGACCTTGTCTCAAAAAAAAAAAAAAAAAGAAAGAAAGTTAGTTAAGAGGCCAGCAAGACGTCTCAGTCAGTGAAGGCACTCACTACATACACACACACACACACACACACACACACTACATACACACAAAAATCAACAAATTTATTTTTAATTAAGCCAAAATAAAAACAATGAATGTATGAACAGGTCTCCCAAGTGGGTAAGGGCCCACAGCGGAGCTGCACCCAGCCCACGCTGCCTGAGGAAGTGTTTACAGCACACAGGCCTGAGAGAAGTCCCTTGAGGAGCCGTTCCACTTAGAAGTCTATGCATCAAGATGTCTTAAACTTTTCTAACAGCCCTCAGGGAAGCGGGCTGCTCTAAGAGGGCTTTAAAGTACAAGCTGCCCCCAGGAGGTGGGCTGCTGGTTCTCTTGCCTAGGCCAGTCCCGCCTTAGACGCTCACTGCAGCCTGAAGATTCCAGAACACGCTGGTGTTGGTGTGGGTCGCCCTGGAGACGGATGATGCTCTGTTGCTGGGGTTAGACAGCTCTGGAGCCTCTCTTCATTAAGACGTACTTGGATGTTATGGAAAAAAGTCTCTAAGCAGCTGCAGGGCAGGAGGGAGCAGAGGAGATGGTACCCCACAAGGCAGCTAGTCTCCTCTAACCCAAGGAGGAGTACCCAAACATGTGGCTATGCCATGTGTTGTAAGTAGGGTTCCCAGGTCTGGGGAAGCCTTGCTTCCAACCCTTGGAGAGACATTCATAGTGGCTTCTGTCAGCCAAGGTCCTACTTCAATGTCCTATCATCCTCCTAGAGGCCTTGCCCACCACACCGAGTGCTCTGCGGGACATTTTCCTGTCCCCACGTGCCACTCTCTCTTTTTCTACCTTTTTATTTATTTATTGTTTGCTGGTTTGATTTGAGACAGGGTTTCTCTGTGTATCCCTGGTTGTCCTGGAACTCACTATGTAGACCAGGCTGGCCTCAAACTCACGGAGATCCGCCTGCCTCTGCCTCCCAATGGTAGGGTTAAAATAAAGGCCACTCCACTACTGCCTCTTCTTTCTGCCTTTCTCATTGGTCTGTTTCCTAAGACAGCTCCTCCAGGGCGGAGGTACTTTGGCTGTTTCTCTGACCCCCAGTGCCCAGAATGACTGGGAAGCCGTCCAAGGGCAGTGGACAGACAATGAGGCCTAGAAAGAGATGGCTTGCTCTTGAGCTGGCGGGCTAGGAAGCCTGGAGCAGAAAACTACACCTCTCTCACACCTGTCTCCTCATCCTCACCACGATCCTGAAGACCAGTCTAGAACATGTCAAGCTGGACATGGTGGCCCACACCTTTAATCCCAGCACTGGGGAGGCAAAGGCAGGCAGATCACTGAGTTCAGGGTCAGCCTGGTCTACAGAGTGCATTCCAGGACAGCCAGGCCTATACAGAGAAACCTTGTCTCAGATAGATAGATAGATAGATAGATAGATAGATAGATAGATAGATAGATAGATAGATAGATAGAGATAGACAGACAGACAGATAGATAGATAAAAAGGTTTCAGAGAGATTAACTCAACACCATCTCACACAGGGCTCAGCACAAAGTATGTTCTTATGACATTTTCCTTCTTTGCTTCCAGAAGAGAGCTGGTGGCAACATAGAGCTAATAACAAGGAAGGAATATTTCAGAACTCCCACGTGCCTCCTCTCCTCTTTTCTACAAGCCCCAACACCATGGGACAGGAGCTCATTTGGTGGAAGATCTGATCTGAAACCAGAGAGATGGGTTTTCAGAAACCATGGCGTCTTGGCCACGTTGAAACTACAACCTGGTCTTCCTCCCTGAGCCCAGGTCTCTTCCCTATATTTCAGTCTCTTCTGCTGACTAAGATGAGGAGGTCCCCCAGGCTGGGTGAGGACTAGAATTCCCCAGGAGCTCAGGACAGGCATCCAAGGAGGTGGTAGGAAGAGGTATAAAGCCTGTAGACAGTGACTGACTATGTGTGGCCTTAGGCAAAGTCCCAGAACTGTGGTGCCAACAATGGCCTGGGGTCTTCCTTAAGCACAGCCATCCTGAACACAACACAGAGCTCAAGCATGCTTATCCTCCCCATCTGGGTACCTCAAGTTTCTGCAAAAGGGACTTCCAGAAGCTTCCTGTATTATTATGGTCTTGAGCATGCCTCTAGAGAAAGACACTTAATGTCTTTTCAAAACTAAAAGGACTCCTAGATGGGAAAGCCATCCAACTTGACATTTGCACAAGGTCCCTCGTGGCCTGCTGCACCGCCACAGCAGCCACTACCCAACTCCCAGAGGCACCACTGTGAGGCTCTGACGTAATGACTTCCCCCAGAGACTCACAACATGGAGGCCGTGACCTTCAGGCTCTTCTGTCTTTGGCCTGGCTTGTCCCACACACTTCTTCACCCCAGCCACAATGGGGTGTGTCTCCTACAAGATAAACAGCTGCACCAGTGGTTGTGGTGGCACAGGCCTTTAACCCCAGCACTCAGGAGGCAGGGGCAGGAGGATCTCTGTGAGTTCATGGCCAGCCTGGTCTAGAGAGTCAGTTCCAGGACAGCCAGGGCTACAGAGAGAAACCCTACCGCTAAAAACAAAGAAAAACAAAGAAGATGAAGAACTGCAGGACTCTGTGGCCCTAATTAGAACCCCACTTGCCCCAGCCCTCCTGCCTGTAAGGGTCTACACAACAGGACTCTAAATGTAGCTTTGTCAAGAGCTAGCACACTTCCCCTTTGCCCTGCAGGAAATGGAACTTGTTCGTATTATGTCAAGACCAAGACCAGCTCCAACATGCCTCCCTGTTCCCGAAAACAGAATTCATTCACTCATTCCTTCATGCTCATGAACTCACAAAAGAATATTAGTGACACTTGCTTGAGTATTGAGATCAGTAGCTTGATAACTGCACGCACAAAGAAGGCCCTAGTCTTAAGGGTGAGCAAACTAGAGAAGGCCATCTGGTCTACCTCCTTGCTTTCCTGCAGATATGAAGCATGAAGATGTTGAACATCTTACACTAAGCCAGGGGTTGGTCATTCAAATATGGACTGGCAGGGCAGTGGTGGTGCCTGCCTTTAGTCCCAGCACTTGGGAGGCAGAGGCAGGCGGATCTCTGAGTTCGAGGCCAGTCTGGTCTCCAGAGTGAGCTTCGGACAGGCTCCGAAGCTACACAGAGAAATCCTGTCTCGAAAAACAAAAACAAAACAAAACAAAGGTCATATATGGACTAAGTTTTAGGGTAACTAGTGAGTTCCTAAAACAGGAGAGAAAGTTGCCATTGTGCAATTTTGCAGAGCACAAACCCATTGCTTTTATCAGATTCTCAAAAAGATCTATTACCCCAGATAGTTAAGAAGCACAAAACCAATGAAAAGCTGCCCTCTGTTCTTGTTGCTTCAGCAAAGAAACGGCCAACAGCTGGCCAGAGCGCTTCCTGTCTTTTCTTGTTAGAACCTCATTATTTAGTCACCTTGGTCTCTTTCTCCAAGCCAATAATTCCAAGCCCACTTGCAGAGTCTATTTTAAACCGCTCTAATCATGTTTGCCTTCAGGCCTTTCTTTTAAAAGCGGTCAATTTAAACCTATTGAGCTTTTCCAGTGGGTGGCAGGTCCCATGCAGGGGGCTAGATGTGAAAGACCTCAGGGGGGCTCCGATCTCCTGAGGGTAAAGATGCTGCAGGAAACAGGACAGATGGAGTCTGAGGAGAGGAGAAAAGTCAGGGAAGGGCCAGCAAGGGAGGGGCTGTGGCTAGACTCATAAAAAATGTTTTCTTACACACGGCGAAAACATGGTACTTTGTACAATAAATCTTCACATATGGATTCTGGGTGGTAAGGAATCCCACTTGATTTTTTTTTTTTTTTTTTTTGGTTTTTTCGAGACAGGGTTTCTCTGTGTAGCTTTGCGCCTTTCGTGGAGCTCACTTGGTAGCCCAGGCTGGCCTCGAACTCACAGAGATCCGCCTGGCTCTGCCTCCCGAGTGCTAGGATTAAAGGCGTGCGCCGCCACCACCGCCCGGCGGAATCCCACTTGATTCTTAACCTATGACCAATACTAAACGAAAGAAAGGCAGAGATAAACCATGTATGAGAGAAGTCTCAATAATAGGGTTCCACACTTCACACTCTGGTTTCCTTCTCCTTCCTCTTCTTCTTTTTGGTTTTGTTGTTTTTGTTTTGTTGTTTTGGTCTTTGGGAGATGGGGTTTCTCTGTATAGCCCTGGCTATCCTGGAACTCACTCTGAGGATCAGGCTGGACTCTCAAACTCAGAGACCCTCCTGCCTCTGCCTCTCAAGTACTGGGATAAAAAGTGTGCGCCACCACTGCCTGGCTTCTAGTTTTCTACTAAGCAATGCCAACTGTATTTATAACACAGACCCCTCATCACATCCTCACTGACTCGGAAGGAACCTGGAAACTGTTCCAGGCTTAGAAGGATAATGAGCTGGGAAAGTGCTTGACAAAAAGGCCTGAGGACCTGAGTTCAAATCAGAACTCAGGTAAAATGCCAGGCATGGTGATACCGCTTATAATCCCAGCACTGGGAAGGATACAGGTGGACAGAGGCCTGCTGGCCCACCAGGAAAGAGAGGAATATAGTCTAGAGACAAAAGGAAATGTCTAAACTCCAAAAATACCATCCTCAGATGAAGTCAGCCTGTCAAAATCTGAAGGGAGATGGTCCATGACTCCACAGGCCTGGAAGCCTTCTCCCCTTGTAACCGAATTCCAACAGAAAAACCTCTGGGGCTCTAAGGGGCCCTACCTTGGAGTTCAGAGGGACTCACGTCCTGGCCATGACACATTCTGCCCGCTCAGCCACAAAGAGCAGCAGCATCCACCCTCCTGAGCATGCCTTCTTCCTTGGGACCTGATTCATTCCTACTTCCTCCATTGGGGCTCAGTAGCCAGCCCTTCCCCCCACAGCCTCTCACCGTGTTCCTGAGGACATCTGGGATTATGTTTTCCAGTGCTTGCTTCTGACTCAGCCCTTTGGTGCTGCTCCTGAGTCCGCATTTTTCTCTGCCTTTTTCTTTCCTTGGGTCTTTTGACACAGACTCCCAGCCTGGCTTCAAACTCACTACGCAGCCAATTAGGATACCCTTCTTCATCCTCCTGTCCACCCCCTGAGCATCCAGATTACAGGTGTGCACCAGCATACCCGCTTCTGTGTGATGCTGGAGAGCAACCCCAGAGCCTTGTGCACACGAGGCAAGCACCCTACCAACTGCTATTTTTCTAGGTCAGTTTCTGGGGCAAACATATCACCATCCTGAGGGAACCTGGGTAAGAACCCGGCTCTAAGCCAGGTGAGGTGTGGTGGTGCGTGCCTTTAATCCCAGCATTCGGGAGGCAGAGGCAAGAGGATCTCTGTGAGTTCAAGGCCAGCCTGGTCTACAGAGTGAGATCCAGGACAGCCAGGGCTGTTACACAGAGAAACTGTGTCTCAGAAACACAGACACACATACACACACACACAAAGGAGTTCCAGGGCCAAGTGTGGTAGCACACACCTGTAACCTGTTACTAGGGAGGCTGGGGCAGCAGGATTTCAAGTTCAAGGCCAGGCTACATGGTGAGACCCCATCTCAAGAAAGGGGGCTGGAGAGATGGCTCAGAGGTTAAGAGCACTGGCTGCTCTTCCAGAGGTCCTGAGTTCAATTCCCAGCAACCACACGGTGGCTCACAACCATCTGTAATGAGATCTGGTGCCCTCTTCTGGCCTGCAGGGATACATGCAGGCAGAACACTGTATACATAATAAATAAATCTTTAAAAACAAAACAAAACAAACCAAAAACTCAAGAAAACAAAAATAAGCGTTCCCTTATGCCTTCTGAGTCCCAGGAATCTGCATTATTGCCTCTCTCTGGTGACTGCCCTCCCTGCAACCTACACACGGTGGAGTAATACATATGACAATAAAACAAAAGCTTTGTACAACCTTGCTGGAACACTACACTAAAGCCTTGGAATGGATGCTCTAGGCTGCCCCATGTCCACTCATTAGCTGTCCTTTTCTAACAATGACATGGTGGTACCTCCTACCACCGTTTCCTCTGCCCAGCTTCTTCACACATCCAAAGCTGTCCACTGAGATATCCATCGGTCTGTTGTCTCCCGTATGTAATTCAGTTCCCAGGTTTAAATCCAGATATTACATCTTCTCCTTGCTCAATCATGGACCAGTCTTCTAAAGGCATTATCTGTCTCAGTCACACAACAAAGACACACATCATCTGTCCTGCCTTCCATCCTTCAGCCTCCACTGTCTTGAGTTAGGGCCACCTGCAGCAGATCCCAGCTTGGCTACATCTTAGCACCATGTGGGGCATAATGGCCAGGCAACACCCCAAAACAGTGAAATCAAAAGTCCAGACACTATATTGTTAAAACGCCACCCAGAGACTCAGGGTGCACTTCGGGGTAGAAAACACTACTTAAAACCAATGTAAACACCCAACTGTTCGAAACCACAGTGTCCTCACCCAGTGCCAATCTGAGATCCCATTTCTGTCAACTGAAGAATGAAAACACAGCTCTAAGTGACCAACCCACCTCACTAGACACAGCACCCAACACAACCAAGCCTCAGTAAACTCTGCCTGAGCGCCTGAGCTGGTGTGGCTTGCTCCCCTGCCTCACTGAGGCTACCTAATGCCCTTGCAGTGAGTGTGCCATTCATACCGCCTGGTCTTGCCCGGTCAGGGTCTCCAGGTCTCTGTTTCCCCTCCTGTCAACACATACGCCAAACCTTTTCCTGCGGCAAGTCTTGGAAAACATTGATCTCTTGGGCTCCTCTCCAGTCCTGCTGATTCACATCTGATTTCACACATATTAATCCTCCAAAATTACCTTTTCCCAAGTATCATCTGTGGTAGTTTGAATAGGAATGCTCCCCCCCATAGGCTCAGATATTTGAGTGGTTAGTCATCAGGGAGTTACACTACTTGAGAAGGATTAGGAGGGCTGGCCTTTGGGGAGTGGGTGTGGCTGTGGAAGAAGTGTTCCACTGCGGGGTGGGCTTTAAGGTTTCAAAAGCCCCAGCCACGCCCTAGTGAGGCTCTCTTCCTGCTGCCTGCGGATCTTGATGTAGAACTCTCGGCTACATCTCCGTCATCCTATCCGCCTACATGCCACTATGTACCCCACCATGGTAACAATGAACTAAACCTCTGAAACTGTAAGCAAGGCCCAGTGAAATGCTTTTCTTTATAAGAGTTGCTGGGGTCATGGTGTCTCTCCATAGTAATAGAACCCTGACTAAGACACCACCCCCAGCTCAGAGCATCCCAACAGCTGCCCACTAACCAAAAGTCCTAAGTCTTTGTTCTGACATGCAAGATCCTACAGACTTTGGGCTCTATGATTTCTGCCTGAATATCTTAATTCCCCCATGTATACTGTCTGCCTGAGCCAAGCTTCACGTGCCCTACTCCCTGCCAGAACCCTTAATCTCTACATGTTAACATCCATACTTCAAGATCTCTCAAACTTTCCCACCAAGCTATCTGGGGAGGCCGCCTCTCATCTCACTTCGTAATACACGTGGAGGCTGCGTTCTGTTCCATAAAACCCATGTTTGCATTCCCGTTTTTAAATGTTTTGAAGTGTTTGCCTTCTAGCTGAACTGTCTATTCTTCTGTCATTCGAGTAGATTTCTCTTTTGTTGTTGTTTTGTTTTTTGTTTTTTTGAGACAGGGTTTCTCTGTGTAGCTTTGCACCTGTCCTGGAACTCACTCTGTAGACCAGGCTGGCCTCGAACTCACAGAGATCCGCCTGGCTCTGCCTCCTGAGTGCTGGGATTAAAGGCGTGCGCCACCACCGCCCGGCTTGAGCAGATTTCCAGTTGAAGTGTCTGTCCTTCACAGTTCGCTCACTAAGGCAGGGGACATCTACCCAGTCCTGTCTCCCCAGCGCTGGGCAAACATCCGACACAGCCAATGGGTGGATGGATGATGAATGGGAGCGGGAGTTAAAGAGGGAAGGGTATGCTAGCCCCGTGATTATAAAATATCCTGCAAATATTAGGTCTCAAGAAATCCCTTTTCCCAAAGTCTGCCATTTAAATAGAAGCCACCGTCCCCTCGGGCACTTAAGGTAGTTCCTACTTGCTAAAAGGAGTCATCCTCCTCATCTCTGGCAAAAGGACATATGGCTCCTCCACGTCTCCCATTAGCCTATGCCTGTGGTGCCTATCTGCGTATCAAGGTCTTTGCTAACTTCTAGGCTACCTCAGTCCTTACTCACAAGTACCTGTTAAGGAGTCATGCTGGCTGACATGTCCCTCCTCCTACCCTAAACCTCTCCAGCCCCCCACCCCACCCCCAGCTCCGCTTTCCTCCCCCCAGCTTCTCTTTTCTCCTAATATAACCTCAGCCATTTTTCCTACAAGCTCTCTTGGCCCCTGGTTCCTCTCTGGGCCTCTTGGTCCTTGGCTCCACTCTGAGCCGCCCTCCCCCTTCTATTTCTCTTCTTCTTCTCATGGCCTGGTTCAGTTGGGACCCTTCCGGATGCCTCTGGCTGTTTTCTCCCTCCTATCACCAAAAAACTTTCTTCAACTATACCTAGAATCAGCCATGTCCTCATTTTCCACTCAGAAGACACACGTCTCACCCAGTGTGTGACATGCTTCACTGACATGTAGTTAGAGACCCTAGAATTGAGGGAAAAACTAAGGAAGTTCTACAGATCCTTGTGTGAAGACAGGTCAACATACATGTATACGTTTTGATATTTGGGTGGTTTTTAATAAAGATTATTATTGTAGGAATAAAAGTTATTAATTTTTCTTATAAAGAGGCTGCTGGTGAGGTGGCCCAGTGGGTAAACACACTTGCTACCAAGCCTGACACCTGATCCTTAGAACACACACGATGGGAGCAAAGAAGTGACCCTCGCCAGTCCTCTGCGCATACGCTACAGTACACAGGCTCACACGTGTGTTTAAACAAAAATTAAGAGACGATTCGTGGTTAAAAGCACGTACTGCTCTTGTAGAGGACCCAAGTTTGGTTCCCAGCATCCATGTTGGGTGGCTCACAACCACATACAACTCCAGCTCCAGGGGGATACCAAATGCCCCTGGCTTCCAAGGGCACCTGCACTCACATGTACATACAACATACTCACACTCAGGTACATACATGCAGACACATAGTCTAAAAAAAAAAAGAATTATATTATTTCTAAAGAGGAGCTGACTTAGGTATATCCCCAAAGAATCATCATCATCATTCTGATGAGCCCTCCTCTAGGGCGGAAATAAGGGTGTGGCCAGCTGGCAAAGCAGCCGCCATTGATGCCTCCTGGTCCCCTGGGATTGCTATTCATGGCCTAGAGCATCGAGGCTCTGTCACCATCAGTATGACGACGATGGTCCCTCACCAACAGCGCTGTGTAGCTTAGTCTTTAACCACCTTTTTCCTCTCTAATTTTTTTCCACCTACCCATAAGCCTCCATTGTTCCCACCTCACCCACACCAGCGACCGCACTGTAGGATTGTCTCAGCTTGGGAATTCACACAGGGACCTTCTGAAGATTTCTAAAACCAGGCTTTGAATCTCCCAGGGTTCCCAATATTTTAAAAATACGTTCTTTTGAGATGTGTCTAATGTGTGAACTTATTGATGTCACCACATAGAAAGTGCAATCATCATGCTCTAGACGTGTTGGCTCCTGTCCGTAGGCAGGAGAAGGATTTAGCAACAGCATCATCCCACAGCCAGAACTCCTGGAGGTACCACACAGCCCAGCATCCGTCCCTCCTGGACCCCAGTTGGGGCCGTGTAACCCTACAATGAGAAGCTTGGCTCCAAACTCAGGCTGGGGGAAGAATCCCAGCCCCACCACCCACTGGCTGTGGCCATCAGTCACCACCCTTTAAACTTGCTCCTCCTGTGCGAGACATGAATAACCACGGAACCCACTTCGGAGCAAGGCAGTCAGAGCTCATCACCAGGCTGTGCTTACAGCATAGGACTGTGCTGGACGCAAAGTCCAGTGGCCACTGGCCACCAGTATATTATATACCAATTCCCAAGATGATTACGGGCCCACCTAGCATTTCCCAGTGTTCCTATCTCCTGGAGTCCATCAGTGTCATCCCCTCACCTAAAGCGGTTCCTGGCAATGGTTTCGAAACCAAAGGTGCTATGGTCTAGCTCAGCACACAGGAGCTAAGCAACCCTTGGACAGCTGAGCTACAGTCAGTCCTACAGGGGAACCACCGTACGCAAGTGTGGCCTTACTGAGGCCGCTACCTACCTACTTACTTGTTTACTTATTTGTGTATTTATAATTTTACATACATCTATTTAGTGCGTACACATGCATACAGGCACACATGCATGTGTGCAGAAATTAATCTACAGGAGTCTCTTCTTCCACTATGTGGGTCCCAGGGATTACCACTGAGCCATCTCATCAACCTTATTAATGTGTGTTTGATTTTGTTGTTGTTGTTGTTCTTTGGGTTTTTGTCGTTGTTTTGGTTTTTGAGAGAGAGTCTCGTGTAGCCCAGACTGGTCTTAAACTTCTGATCGTCCCCCTTCACCTCTCAAGAGCTGGGATTATAGGTACACGCCTCCACGGCTTGTCTTGACTCATTTAAATGAGGTTCTGTGGCCTTAGCCTTGACTAGTAAGGCTGACTTGACTAATGCCTCAGGTTCTCTGGTCCCATCCGCCTCCCCTTATGGATAGCCTTGCAGGCACAATTATAACTCTACAGGTACCCACTATGCACTGGCTGGTTGTCAAAACTTCCCCAATAGCGACACTTCCCACCCCCAGACCTGGGAGCCTGCCTCTGTTCCTGTCCTGTCCCCGAGCCCATCTTACACCAGGAAGCTTCGTGACAGGGCCATCAGCTGCTGGAGCCACACGCCCATGTCACAGACATGTTAATGCAGACACGGATTAACCATCAGACCATTCCTCCCCAAGTCTTTCTCTTGCCTACAACAGGAGGCAGTGGGATGCCGAGGAATGAATGAGAGGTGGTTTCTGAGCCAAACTCTCCCCCCTCCCTCAAGTGCCCTCCAGCTCCCTTCAACCTTCTCACGTGAAGAACGGGGAGTGAGGAAGCCAGAGCCACCGATGTCTAGATGCCGACATCTTAACTCTGACACTAGGAATCACTTCAAGTTACTGTCTCTGTTTGGGAATGGGAAGATGTTTTATTTTTTATGTGGATACGGATTATTCTAACATGGTTTTTGAAGAAACTACTCTTCCCCCATTGACTGACCATGCACTACCATTGCAAATGAGCTGAGCATGTAAGTGTGGAGTGATTTCTGGACCTTCTCCAAAGTCCTTGATATAAGTGTCTATATTCAGGAAGCCCTGTCTTCATTAATATAACTTTGTATTAATCTTGAAAGGAAGATCGTATGTCCTTTAGAAAATGTTTTGGCTTTTTTAATCCATGTATCCATATACATTATAATCATCTTACTGATTTCTATGGAAATGTTTAATGCATTTGGACTGAATTCAACCTGCAACTTGGAAAATTGATGTGTTGCCAATAGGAATTATTCTTCTACGTCATCTCACCATTACATTCCTTCCTTCAGCAACATTTGATTTTTTTGTTTGTTTGTTTTTTGTTTTTTTTGTTTTTGTTTTTGTTTTTGTTTTTTCAAGATAAGGTTTCTCTGTGTAACAGTCCTGGCTGTCCTGGAACTTGCTCTCTAGATCAGGCTGGCCTCGAACTCAGAGATCCACCTGCCTCTGCTTCCTGAATGCTGGGAATAAAGGCGTGCGCCACCACCGCCTGACCAGATTTTTTTTTTTTTAACTGTTTCCTAGCTGTTTTTGTCAGGGAAAGGGAGCTAAATTCACACTCTGCCCCTCTATGGGCGCCAGAGTCCTGGATAAACCATTTGACCTGGCTGAGCTTGCACCCCCATCTTCCCAATGAAGGGGAGAGGAACACGGGGTGTCTGAGTAACCGGCTGGGCCAGCAGCCTCCAAAGCTAGACCTGCCATTGCCAGCGCTGTGCTCTTGGCTAAGCTGCCTAAGTCTCTCCGTCCTCAGATTCGTCTCTAAGCCCTGAGGTTGAACAGTGACAGTCCTGGCCCTAATGTGAGGATGACAACGGTGTCAGATCTCCGAGGATTGTGGTAAAGACCGTGCAATGCCAAGGAATAAAGGCTTCTTGTAAGCCAGACACCCTCACTCAAATGCCAGCATTATCATCGTGATCATTTTATGTTTATTTTTAACTTGTGACGCCACAATTTTTTTTGGGGGGGGGCGTTGAGACAGGGTTTCTCTGTGTAGTTTTGGTGCCTGTCCTGGAGCTCACTCTGTAGACCAGGCTGGTCTTGAACTCAAAGAGATCCGCCTGCCTCTGCCTCCCGAGTGCTGGGATTAAAGGCGTACGGCACCCGCCGCACCCCACCCCCACAAATGTATTTCTACTGGAGTGAACTACACTGCATTTTGTTTGAGAGGACTTGCAGAGAGGAAGGACTGGGGTTCTCCAGCTGTCTATTGCTGCTACATCCTGGAGAACTGGCCTGAGAAGTGTGAGAACGGGGTCTCTGCAACCCCCGCTGAGTTCTCTAGAGAGCAGAACCAGAGAAGTGACTTCCCTGAGGTCAGACAGTCAGGGTCAGAAGCCCCAATATTCCCAATCTAATCCCTTCTATCAGTCAGGGAGCTGAAGACTATTGCAGGGTGCCAGCCTGTACGGTGGGGCAGGGGCCTGGGACAGGTTCAGGATTCAGTATGCTGTGCATGTTGTCAGGGCCTGTTCATGAGAGTCCTGTGGCTCTCTCATGGGGGAGCCATGGCGGGAGACAGGAAGGGAGGGGCGTTAGCCTGCAAGTCCTTACTGGGAGCTGCTCTTGGTTGAAGAGTAAACTTTGCTCTTGTACACTTAGTACTATAAATTATGTCACTTCCCTGGGGAGGCTCAGGTCGTAGCAGGCCAGGGTTCTTTCTCCAGAGAGTTGGGAGGGAAGGAGAGATTTTGTTTTTATTCTTTATACCCTTGCCTAGGTTGAATTAGTTTCTTACTACAAGCATGTGCATAATATAGAAGAAATTAAGCATTCCTATTACTAACAGAGAGTCCAATGGTAACAGTGGCTACCATTGAAGGATAATATTATGGGTAATATTTTTCCATCTTGTATAGTATTTTCCAGGCTTTCCATATTTTCTCTATACCAGACTGAATCACACAAAATAAGTCTGCAGCTTTGACAGATTGAAAGTGATTGGATATTGATAGTTTCATCGTAAGCCAATCTAATAATTTGATATTTAACCAATTATTTAGAGAGTGATTTTACTGTACCAAGCCAGTCTTCAGACAACAACAAACTTTTCTTTTAGAGGCAAGGTCTCATGGAGTCCAGGCTGGATTCCAACTCACTATATCACTGAGGATAGCCTTGAACTTCTGTCTCCATTTCCTGATTACAGGCATGCACTACCACATCCAGTTTATATGGTGCTGAGGATTGAACCTGTGGCCTCATGCTAGGCAAGCACTCTTCTAACTGAGCTGCATCCCCAGCCAGAAGAAACTTTAAAGTCGTAATAGGACGCAGGGCTTCCTGTGCAGGCAGGGACTCAGCTCTCCATGTTGCCGGCAGCAAGAAGCTTGGGCGAGCCTGTATCCAGAGGCACACGAGTTTGACAGAAGAAAAAGATCCATAAGCAAATAGAAAAATCAATGCCCATCACAAGGCATACACATGAAATTACACGTTCTAAATTTAACATCAACCACAGCGTCTAACAGAAGAGGGGAGCTGAAAAAGGGATGTGTGAGGCACCAAATCATCCGACCTTTGCTGTCCCCACAGGAAGATGGGGACAGAGAAGCAACAGCCTCAGCAGAGACAAGCGGCTCACAGAACCTTCTCTGCAGATAATCATCCCTTCGTCTGAGCCTGCCAACCCGGAGTGGGAAGCATCCCTCACCTTAAATCTATCACTCTAGGATTGACACAGGCAGGAAGAGACATTTAAATCAAGTGAGAAATGATGTCCAACAGCAGGTGCTCCCAGGTCCTGAGACAGCAGGGGGCCAGGCTAGGGGCAAAGCTCCCAGACCACAACGGACTTCGAAATGCAGGGTGGGCTGACTAGGAGACCAGGGCAGAGCAAGATAGCTGAACTCAACACTTGGTAGAAAACAAGAGGCAGGCTCGTGCTACCTCCTGCGGCTCATCTACGACAGGAACCAGAGCTGTGAGGGAAGAGAAAAGGGTTCAGTAAAAAGGGGCAGGAACCCAGGCCGCTGCTGAAGGAGCAATACGCCAGACAGATGGATCAAGATGGATCACCTCCACACAACCTCGTCATGAGTCCACAGGAGCCTCTCTAGAATGCAGGTGTTTGGCTTTTGCTCCGACTCTTCAAATGTTTCCTAAGAGTCAATTCTGTTCAGTAGCAAATCTATATCTGCAAGTTGTTGAGGGCATTATATTTTTATAATAAAATAGAACCTAAGCAAAGTACAAAAGATGGTTGTTATTTCTAAGGATTTTAGAAATGTTCAATAACTATGAATAGCTGAAAGAAAATGCTAGTGAATTGGAGGTAAACAATAACCATAAAAATTTTATCAAAAATAAGAAAGGACTATCACAAATATCTAAGGAGGTTTCTCTACCCTGATTATTTCCAAATGATTTAATTCTTTAAAAAAACATTTTTAAGCCGGGCGGTGGTGGTGCACGCCTTTAATCCCAGCACTCGGGAGGCAGAGCCAGGTGGATCTTTGTGAGTTCGAGGCCAGTCTGGGCTACCAAGTGAGTTCCAGGAAAGGCGCAAAAGCTACACAGAGAAACCCTGTCTCGAAAAACCAAAAAAAAAAAAAAAATTTAAACCAGGTAGTAGTGGCACACAGCTTTAATCCCAGCATCGGGAGGCAGAGGCAGGTGGATCTCTGTGAGTTTGAGACCAGCCTGGTCTACAGAGCGAGATCCAGGATAGCCAAGGATACACAGAGTGTCCTGGTTCTGAAAAAAAGTAATTCTTTTTTAGATTTATCATTTTATGCGTATGCGTGTTTTGCCCGCATGTATGTCTGGGCATCACATGCATGCCTAGTGCCCTGAGAGGCCAGAAGAGGGATCAGATCTCCTGGGACTGCAGTCGTGGACCATTGAGTGCTGTCATTTGGGTGCTGGGAATTGAACTCCCGTCCTCTGTAAGAACACATGTTCTTAAACAACTGAGCCTACTCTCCAATCCTACGTGACTTAATTTTATGGAAATTAGGAATTACAGGTAACCCATCCTAGATGCAAAACACAGCCACACAACCAGCTACAGTACAGGACTGAGCTTCTCTAGTCGAAAAATCTGACTAGAGAATGCCCCAAACCTGAAACCTTTTGAGTCATCCATGATACCACAAAGAGAAAAATGTCACACTGTGCGACATTTTTCTATGCAAAAATTAGTTAAAATATTGGACAAAATTAAATTACCTTCCTGCTGTAGCTCACTCAGAGACTGAAGTGTTACAATCGAGGACCTAAATTCAGATTCCAAGCACACATGGCCAGAACTCGGGGTGTGTGGGGCACAGTAGGACACATGTGGTGATGAAGAGTTCTCTGTATGTTTTTATTATTGGAAGATAGTCACATAGCATCTCACAGCTGCCAACACTCGTCAGAGTGTACAGATACAGCATCCTCAGGGCTGGAAAAAAAGAGTCGGGGAAGCCAACTGTGGTGGCACAAGTCTGCAGCTGAGCACTGCAGAGACAGGGTTTGTTGGAGACAAAAGTGGCTCACTGGTCGGCCACTCTGGCCAAATCGGTGAGTTCTGGGTTCAGTGAGAGACCCTATCCAAAAACTAACACACACAGTGATTGAAGAAGACATCTGATGTCAACACCTCTGGCCTCCACACACACACTCGTGGGGGGGGGGGGTGTGGGGGTGTGTGTGCGTGCATGTGTTGTGTGTGTGTGTGTGTGTGTGTACTTGTGTCTCTTGGTTTTTACTGCCTTTTCATCAAATGCACTGAGCCTTGGACTGCAGCCATTTTAAGTGTACACTCTGACAGATGTTGACAGCTGTGGGATGTCGTGTGACTATGTTCCCAATAAAAACATACACCAAACTCTGCCGTGGCCATGAGAATTCCACTGTGCCCCCACGCAGTCAACGTCCCCAGCCCAAGTTCCACAGAGGTACGGCAGCTCCCATCACACCACACTGACAACATCACCCAATGTCACCTACGTTTATCTTGGTATTGCCTTTTTTAAAAATATGGTGCCACATGCTCCAACACAGAGCTATGTAACCACTGCCTCAATAATTCAAAATTTCACAGTCATCAAGTTACGCATCCTCGGGGAATTAGCCTTTTGGGATGCATTTTAATCTACAAAAGTTGGCCTTGAGGCCAGACACACCTTGATTTGCTGTGAGCGTGGGCACAGTGTTCCCTGTCACTGACCACCTCCACTTCCTTGGCTATAAAATGCCACGGACAAGGACAAGCACCTCACAGAGGTAGAAGGATGATGAATGGACACACTCTAGGGAGATCATACTTTAAAGGCTCATGTAAGTATGAGTCTTAGCTGGGCATGGTGGCGCACACATTTAATTCCAGCGCTTGAGAGGCAGATGCAGGTGGGATCTCTGCGTCTGAGGCCAGCCTGGTTTACATGGTAACCGTGATTCCCGAGTAGTTTAGCGATTTTTCAGAGATGCAGGCTGTGAGGAAGGCCAGCGAGTCCCGAGACACACAAGAAGCAAAGACCAATGATAAGCTTCCTGAGCGGCGCATTACAATCCTCGGGGAGGCGGGAGGATGGTCGAGCGCGGAGAACCGGAGCGAGGCCATGAGAACCCACGGGAATGTCCTCCGGCCTGCATGCCCAAGGATGCTCTCCGTTTGCGGCCAGACCACTTTCGTTTCGCATCGACCTGAGACCTTCGCTAGGACTCCTCCTATTCCCCTGCTCCAAAGTAAGGCGAAGAGAGTGGGGGACCACTGCCATAATAAAGTGTGGAGGATGGGGGGGTCCTGCATCAGAAACCCGCTATCCTCCGTCCCCTCGGACAGCTTTGCCAGAAAGAGCCTCCTTTCTCTGGCAACCACAACAAAATGGTGGCTTGCCTCCAAAGTGTCTCTCCTTTGCCTCCAGGTCCCCCCTCCTGTTTGCTAAGGGTTTCCCCTCGATGGGTAGAGGCAATCCTCAGAAGCCACGGCCAGCAAACAAAGCCTCAGTCACTCCAGCTACAGTGTGGTTTTTCTTAATTGGGAAATGTTCAATAATGGTGAAGCTGCCTATTCTAAGGGTGCTTTGTTATTATTGTTGGTATTCTTTTGTTTTGTTTATACTTTTGTATGAGCGGGGTGAATGCATAGGGGGGCGGTGTACACACCCGCGCTCACGGAGGCCAGAGGAGGATGCCAGGTGTCCGACTTTATCACAAGCCACCTTATTCCCTTGAGGCGGAGTCTCTAACTGAACCTAGAGCTAGGCTGGGGGCCAGGAAGCCCCAGCATCCCTCCCGCCTTCCCCCTCCCCACAGAGCTGGCATTACAGTCCTGGTCAAGACCATGCCTAGGGGCTGGAGAGATAGCTCAGAGGTTAAGAGCACTGACTGCTCTTCCAGAGGTCCTGAGTTCAATTCCCAGCAACCACATGGTGGCTCACAACCATCTGTAATGAGATCTAGTAGTACTTCTGGCCTGAAGGCATACATGCAGGCAGAGCACTGTGTACATAATAAATAAATCTTAAATAAATAAATAAATTAATTAATAAAGACCATGCCTAGCCTGTTATGTGTGTGCTGGGATTTGAACTCAGGTCCTCAGGCTTGCACAACAGATAGTCTTGCCTGCTGGGCAACCTCTCCAGCCCTACTGTTCTTTGGTGTTTTGTTTTTGTTATTGTTTGTTTTTAATTTATTTATATTTTATGTACATTGGTGTTTCACCTACATGTGTGTCTGTGTGAGGGTGCTGGATCCCCTGGAACTGGAGTTACAGACAGCTGTGAGCTGCCATGTGGGCACTGGGAATTGAACCTGGGTCCTCTGGAAGAGCAGCCAGCACTCTTAACCGCTAAGCCATCTCTCCAGCCCCGTTTGTTTGTTTTTTAAAGACCATTCAGAATTAGGTATAAGCGCTGAACATCTGTAATCTCAGCACTCAGGAAGTGGAAGAAGGAAGACCATAAATTGAAGGTCATCCTTGGCTACATCTTTAAAGCCACTTCAAGGCCAGCCTGGGCTACAAGAGACCTGGTCTCAAAACAAAATAGACGAGATTTCTGGAAATGGTAAACGTGGATCTTTACTAAACAGGGAATGAGGAGCCAATCCCACAGCTGGGGATTGAGACAGACTGGCAGGGAACAAGGCCCCCAGGGAGGTATTGCCTCTACCCCACTGCCTTCCAAGAGGGTCCCCCTACCAGGACCAGGTTGGCAGCTGCTATAGTTTCAATATAGTTTCATTCCTTCAAATTCATGTTGAAACTTGAACTTCTGATTCCAAACATTATGGTGGAGACAGGTGTTGGGTGAGCGAGCTGTGTTTTTTTGGTTGGTTGGTTGGTTCTGTTTTTTGTTCGTTTGTTTGTTTTTTGTTTTTATCCACTTGACACAAGCCAGGGTCATTTGGGAAGAAAGAACAACAATGGAGAAAATGCTTCCATCAGATTGGCCTGTAGTCCAGTCTGGGGGGCATCTTCTTGATTAACGATGCGGGAGGGCCCAGCATACCAGTGAGTGGTGCCACCCCCGGGCAGGTGGTCCTGGGTTATATAAGAAAACCAGCTGAGCCTAGCAAACCATGGGGCCCAAGCCAGTGAACAACCTTCCCCCACAGCCTTTTCCTGCCTCCAGGTTCCTGCCCCAAATAAAATCTTTCCTCCCCAGATTGCTTTTAATCGTGGGGTTTACCACAGCAGTAGAAACCTAACCAGGATAGTATGGCTTTTTAAAACATAACCAGGTCCTTAAGAAGTCAACGGTTTCTTGTGGGATTCGGTTGGTTCTCTCAAGAGCAGATTATGATAAACTTGGGTTAGTTTTTTCCCCCCTCAGTGTCTGGCATTCTGGCAGGAGTGAAGCCACACAAGGGCCTCACCAGAAGTTGATCAGACACCATGTTCTTAAACTTCCCAGTCTCTAGACTCCCGAGCTATTAATACCTCTGTTTTTTATAAATGACCAGAGCTTAGATGTTTTGTTAGAGGAATGGAAAACAGACTCAGTTACCAAGCCAATCTGCCAGTCGTTTAGGAACTTGGCCTGGCTCTCTTGGGTTAAAGTCAGGCCTCAAGGACAAGCCAGGGGCCCACCTAGAGCCAGTCACGTGGCTGCCAGCAGCGGCTGCCACAGTCTGACTCAGCTGGCTCTGCACTGGGTATCTCGAGAACCAATCTTGCAGTGACATGTCAACAGCAAACCACAGACAGAGATCTTGACGTTGAAGTCCAATCTACTTCACCCAGGGTTTTAAACAGAGGTAAAGGGGGGTGAGGGTGGGCCCTTCTCAAACGTGCCCTTTACGTCTCTATTTTACAGGAAAGTGTTCTTCGGAAGGGGAAGGAGAGAAATGTTTCACTTCTAATTAAAATGCCTTCCTTAGGAACCATGAGGAGAAAAGAAAAAGCTGAAAACGTGATCCAAAGGAGAAAAAGGTATCAAGACAGAAAATGGCCAGGAGGGGAAGAAAAGAGAAGCAACAGACAGCAGCTGGAATACATAAATCACAATCACAAGAAAAAAGATAGGAATGATTAATAAAATTATGAGCAAACACGGGCCCTATGGTCATATTCTGCTATATTACTCAGCAGTTTATAGATCAAAACATTTTTTAGTAATTCTTCTGGAGGAGGAGAAGTGATTAGAAAAAAGAAGGAATAAACTTGGCCTGATTCATTTATAGATCAAAGGTGAGACATGGCTGCCAGGACTAAATGGAACAGAGAAATGATTTAGCCAGGCGTGGTGGCACGAGCCTGTAACCTCAGCCCTCAAGTGTTTGAGGCAGGAGATTGATGAGTTGGAGGCCAGCTTGGGCTAAGATCGAGGGAGGGAGGGAGGGAGGGAGGGAGCAGGCATCTATATAACACTCTGCAGTTTATAAGGTGTACCATGTCATCATCCCCTGCCTCCACCAGGCAACAGAGTATCACCCCATCCTTGTTTGTCAAGGTACAGAATGCTGTCAGACATTAATGGTTGTCACGGGCCACTGTGTGGGTTGGGACCCTTGTCACTGAGGACTCTACACAATGGCTGGTTCCCAGAACTGGGTCCTAAGCCCTCTTCTCTCCTGATTCTACCCTCTCTCCCTTCTCGTCCCACTCTTTTGGGTCCCCTTAAATGTTTGGGGATTACAACTTGACGTCTGAAGGTCTCACGACACGGTCTACAGAAGGTATTCAGTAACTACCCACGGACTAATCTGATTAGATAATCCACAGAGGCACATCACACTAAGTTCATCGTGCTGGGAGGCCCCGCTGGCATCCTCCGTGGCTTACTCCAACAGGCTCCTGGGCTGCCTTGAATTTCCTTGAGCCCACCAGCATGATCCATGTACATGCAAACCAGATCCTGTCCATCCCCTGCTTGAATTCCTTCAGTACCATTCCATCATCGTAAGAATAAAGCTCTTGCTTAGTGGGGATGTTGCTCCCATGGACGAAGCCCCAGCACCATGTAAACCAAGCACAGTGGTGCATGCCTGGAATCCCAGCACTTGGGAGGCAGAGGCAGGAAGAGAAGTTTGGTTATCCTCAGTTACACAGAGAAGTCGGGGCTAGCTAGCCTGGGTTACGTGAGCACTTGTCTCCAAACAAAAAAATTTAAAGTAAAAACAGGGTGGAGGCTCAGTAGTAATAGGACCTCCCCAGAATGGGGAAGGCCCTGGATTCCTATCCCAGAACTAGAGAGACAGAGACAAAAGTCCTTCCACTACCTGGCTACGCTCCTCTCTCTCCAGTTCCCACCACCCAGTCATGTTCTTGGAACTTGGTGATTGATCCTCATCAGCCCCAAGCAATTGTGAACTTCTTATGGCTCTGTTTCCAATGCTCCACCCGGAAAACTCCTACTGGTCCTGCAGGACCCAACTCAAAAGTGGCTCAGAAGCTTCTTCCTGGGTCTCCCTAGACAGGTCCCCTTCTACAGACGGGACCTGTTCCACAGCCTCTGGGCTCTGTGAGCACAGGCCATGGGATCGCCCATTGTATACTCCCCGCCTCCGACAAAATGTTTGGAACGGAAATTTTTCCCCTGGACAGGAAGAACCAGGGACCGAGATAGCCACTGTTCCAACTCTGCCCAGGGGATCTTCTGAGCGATCTTACGCAAGTCACTTGTTCCCGAGGACTGGATTAAAACTAGGCCAGGAGAACGTCCATGACTCATTGTCCAAACTCACCGCCTTTGTTGCTGCTTTTTGCTTGGGCCAGGAAAGATATCTGTCACCAAGTGGCCAAGGAGGAATATGGGCACTCTAAGGAGCCCCACAGAGGTTTCCTAGTGAGATCTGAGCTTGCTTTACCCAGCAGGACTGCATAAGAGGATGATTGGACCACGGGCCTGGGTACCAGGTGTTCGGAAGGGTCTACACCTGGCTGTATCTAGCAAGGGGAGGTCTTCTGCCCCTCCCCTTGGCATTGTTATAAAACGCCCTTTTGAATAAAGTTCTAGGCCGGTAGATAAGGATCCAGGCCCTCCCAAGGCTATTTTGTGTTTCGGTTTCTCTCACCTTTATATTTCTATCAAATCTCTTATCCCTCACTCCTCAAGAGTACCCAGGTAAAGGTGGGGACGGGTTCCCCACAAGGATCCAACCCCCTCTTCTGGACTCCAGGGTAACCAGGCATGCATACGGTGCACATACATGCACGCAGGCAACAAAACACTCAGACACATACAATAAAAATAAGTAGATCTTTAAAAGAGATAGTTAAATCTTGCTTTAAAAAAAAAAAAATCACTCTCAAGCCACCAAGATCAACACCAGAACATTTCCTCAGCCTCAGTAAGAGATGAAGAGGAAGAAGAAAAAAAAAGAACATTCAGCCGGGCAGTGGTGGCGCATGCCTTTAATCCCAGCACTCGGGAGGCAGAGGCAGGTGGATCTCTGTGAGTTCGAGGCCAGCCTGGACTACAGAGTGAGTTTTAGGAAAGGCACAAAGGTACACAGAGAAACCCTGTCTCGAAAAACCAAAAGAAAAAAAAAAAAAACATTCGACAGACACCGACCAACGGATGCAACCAAGGCCCTGCGAGGGACGTTCAGGGACTCCACAACAGGCCTTTCTCCTCCTTGAAGCATGTGGCAGCGTATCAGGAATGCTACACTGCACGTGTCTAAAAGATGCTCATAAGCAAACCCTGCCTCCCAGAGAAGAAACACAGATGTTGGATCTGCTGTGTGCAGAGCAAGGCCAGACTGGCACCAGGGTGTTGCTGGATGGCATCGCTTGAGGTAGGGATGGCTTCCTGTGACCTGGCACAATGTCCTGGGCATAAGATCTAGCTCATGTTTTAAAAGGCAGGAAAGCTGGGTAGCACGCATCTGTAATCCCAGTGTCAGGAGGAGGAAGCAGGAGAATCAAAAGTTCAAGGCCAGCCTCACCCTTGAAGCCAGGCTGGACAGCATGAGATCGATCTCATGCTTTTTTTTTGTGGGGGGGGGGGAGGGGAGTCAGGAAAACAAATTCTTCCCATGCATGGAAGGGAAAACAGCCCAAGCAGAAGAGCTCAAAAGCCATCTTCATGCTAAGTATAAGCGGTTTCATAAACTTTTTGAAAAACTGAGCAACTTCACAGAGGATCTGATGGAGGATCTTAGGGGAGGTGTTGAGACAGAGTCTTCAGTATGTAGCTCAGACTGACCTCCAAGGTCTCCAAGGTCCAGGATCACAAGTGTGTGCACCACCAGCCCCAGCTGAGAACCAAAAGCGTAATGAAGGCAAACACGGCCTGGTTCTGGACCACACGTCCAGCTTCTTAAGCATCCCACGGCCATGGGACATCCTGTATCCCATGCACACTGGCAGCTTCAAAACTGAGTCCCAGGCCAGTGAGATGGCCCGGCTCAGCAAGCAAAAGTGATTGCCACACAAGCCAGGTGACCTGAGTTCCAGCCCCAGAATATACAGTAGAGAAAACTGACTTCCAAAGGTTGTCCTCCGACCATGTGCACCTGCGACCACACTCGCTCATACAAACACACCATGCACATGCACACACGCAATGACATTAACAAAGTAAGGATTAAATTTATAATGAAATAAAATTAAGCCCCTTCTCCCCAGGGTTATTTTATGCACCTCCTAGCTTGGGACAGTCTCGGATGGTGGCTGTCACGACTCCATCCCTGCCTCGTACTCTGTCACCCTCACATTAAGGAGTAAAATCAGTTTCCTCTTGCACCAGAGTCAACCTTATATTGCTTTGACCAATACTACTGAGATAACAGTCTTTAAAAAACTGGGCACTGGCCGGGCATTGGTGGCGCACGCCTTTAATCCCAGCACTCGGGAGGCAGAGGCAGGCGGATCTCTGTGAGTTCGAGGCCAGCCTGGGCTACCAAGTGAGCTCCAGGAAAGGCGCAAAACTGCACAGAGAAACCCTGTCTCAAAAAAACAAAAAAACAAAAAAAAAAAAAAAAAAAAAACTGGGCACTGCCATTTTCTCCCAGAGGTTGTATGCTGTGAGGGAGCCGTAGGAGCTACATGGAGAGGCCCTACAGAGAGATCAAGGCTCCCGAAGCAGGGCAAGGCATTCTGAGAGCCCGCCAAGAGAGCTATCAGCCAAACATGGACTTCTGAATGAAACAGGCCCAGCAGCCAAAGAAAGTGACCCCAGACAGTGAGTGCCACATAAATCATAAAACTACCATCAGAACAGAGCCAACCCAGAGGACTTCGAGAAGCAACAAAATACTGAACGGGCCATCCCACATTAGTGAAGTTCTTCCACAGTCTCAAGTGAATTATTTGTCCAAACACGTTTATCTCTGAGGTATCACACGTTTCCAGGATGTCTTTATATTACATTGAAGGAATGATACGGTCTGATTACGGACATCACTATTACGGACATCAGTGGCCTAGGGCTGAGTGTTGTTGGTACCCTGACAGTTTCGCACTGAGACCAGCCTCGGTCATTGTGGCCACCTGGTCACCTTGCACACACAGGCAGGGCCTCATCCTGAGTGCTGTTAAGGCATGCATGTCTGGACTGTGACTAAGGATGTGTCATCTGGTGAGGGGACAGGTGGGAAATGACAATGATTATTCTAGGCTGGACCACCTGAGCGAGATCTGTGGTTACACACAAACTGGAGGGTCTACGGCCATACCACCTTGAACACCCGATCTCATTTCATCTCGGAAGCTAAGCAGGGTCTGGCCTGGTTCAGTACTTAGATGGGAGACTAAAGAACAAGAAACTTGGAATCCTAGCGATTCTCGTGGAGAATTTACCAAGCCCTGGAGAGCGAGCATGGGTTCATATGTGCTGGTGTGTGCACACATGTGTTCATACAAAACAGCCTCAGTCCCCACAGCTGGCTCAGCCCTGAGCTTGTTTCCCTTTAAAAAAAAAAAAAATCCTGGCTGTCTATAAAATGCTGACCCAAAACATCACAAACATGGGACCACCAAAGCTAACCACAAAATGTCAATGAAATAATATGGGTGAAAGGTGGGCCCTACATTGCTTGTGAACCATCAAGACACACTAGGAAAGCTCTGTTTACACAGAGATAAGGATCAGAAAAGACCACAGAGAAATGTGACCAGGGAGAGGGGACTGAGACAGGGGTTTCTGCAAAACATTTATGTGTTCAGTCATTCATTATCCTTCCATCACGAAGTTGGATTCCATGGCCCCACTGTTCCTCCCTTTCATCTCCTCAGGATCCAGGTCCCCTCCTTAGACGCCCAGCTGTACGCTGTTCAAAGAGGGACAACTGCCACTCTCACTCTGGGACAATGGCAGGGCCCAGGGCCCAAGGGCAAAATTGAGGTTGAGTAGGACTCCTCCTGGGTCTGTCTCCAGCACCTCTCCCACATGCGGCTTCCTCTTTGCTAACGTGCCCAGGCCTGAGGCCAGCCCCGCTGCCCTCCTCCTCCCAGCCCTGGCTCCCCCTCATCCTTCTCCACATCATCTTACATCCACCTGACCATGGCTTCACAAAGAACTTTCTGTTACAGGCTTCCACCCTCTCTGCACCCACTGCCCAGGAGTAGAGGGGAGTGCTTCCTAACACATTCCGGGGCCTCCCATCTCCTGGGCAGTGTTCTTAGACAGTGTTCAAGGGCAATGGGACAGCCAAAGCAGGCAGCCCAGATGCCTGGTTCCAAAGCCCCTCCGCACCACTTCCAGGTGACTCTCCAGCAATCTAGCCCTCCCTGCCTCCTTTGATCTTAACAAGCCTCAGTGCCCTCATCTGTGAAATGGAGCTGACCTCCAGAATGCACGGGGACAGTGTGTATGTATACACATTTGGCTCCCGCTGTGGGCAAGGCTGTCTTTGGAAGCCTTAGCCCCTCACCCATCCTCTTTGCTGAAACTCTCCAGGGCCCTCCCCCCACCCTTCCTGAAGTGAGTAACTTAGCGTCTCATTTGTAAGCATGAAAAGGTCCCATCCACAGCCTCATCATGTTTCACTTTGCAAATAAAGCCCTCAGCAGGCTGCTCATTCCACTAGAGACCTTTGCTCCCAAATAGCCTTCCTGCTGGGGAGTCAGTCTACAGACTATTTGTCAGGGATTCCTAGGCCCTCATTTCTGAACGACACACAGCACAAGTTAACAGAAGCGTGTGAGTGTGTGCAAGGGTCTCCGAGGCAGCGACGGACCAGAGACATGCCTACCGCCATCTTGGCTGTGTCTTCCACCCTCCACCCTGCCGTGCTCCCGTCATCCCTAACCATCGGCTGCTCCGGGTCCTGCCTGCGTGGCTTCCTCACCTCATCTCAGAGGCGTTTAAGGCAGCCGGGGGCAGGGTGTGCTATAAGAGGCTTTCTGTCAGAACCTAGATGAGGGAGCCTGTAGCTCCTCCTGACTCACCCTTCCTTGCCAGTCAGCCCTAGGCCTAGCCTGAGAACCTCACAGCTGACAATCCCATGGCTGCCCCTCTCTGCCCCAGACCCAAAGGCCGCAAGGCTCTCTACTATTCACTCTGTAATATTCCGTCGTTCCCTCATCTACGAGGCCCCGACACCACCCTAATCCCATCTGTCCACCTGCACACGGTCTCCTCACTGGAACCCCACCTGCTGGCCCCTTGAGAAGAATCCAGGACAAGATGGTCAGGTTGCCACAAATCCCAAGTCTACCTCTAGTCCTTCCCGGACAGAGCCAAGTACAGACATGGGTATGAGTCTGGGTGTGTGGGGACTGCAGAAGACTCTGGCACCAATCTAGCACAGGAACCACTTCCTTGGTGCTACTCACAGTCTTAACCAAAACCACGAGACCCGCCCAGAACCACAGGTGTCCTCTATGAAATGGAGCCCACCTCCATGACCCTGGAGAACCTAGCCAGAGTCAACAAGCAAGGAGAAGAGAAGGAGGAACACATGGGCAGGAATTGAAGAAGAAAGTGAGCCCAGGTGGGGGGAGGAAATTTGGGGGAGTTTGCCTGATGGAGGACCTGAATGCTTGGCGCTCTAACCCCTCCCCTGCTCATTCCTGAGGGAGTTCCCATCCCACAGGCCGGAGGAGTAAACACTAGGGTGAAAGAATGACGCTTTTCTCCGCACCCGGGGGACACGGGTCCTAGGTATCTGTCCCCACAGCAACGCTGCACGGACCTTGGTTTCCACAGTACTCAGAGATGGGATGCAGGAAAGCTCTAAGTGAAGGAAGACTTTGCTGAGTGGGCCTGGGAAACGAGGCACCTTGTGAAAAGTCACATCGTGGCACTGAAGAGATGGCTCAGTGGTTAAGAGCACTGGCTGCTCTTCCAGAGGACCCGGGTTCAATTCCCTGCACCCACATGGCAGCTTGCAACTGTCTGAAACTCCAGTTCCAGGGGATCCGACACCCTCACATAAACATACATGTAGGCAAAACACCAATGCACATAAAATAAAAATAAACAAATCATTAAAAATCAAAAAAGAAAGCCACATTGGTCCCAAAGAAGTGACTCAGAAACTTCTGGAACATGTACTGTAAGCTGGGCCTCCAGTTTATCTCAGGCTCCCAATTTAACCTTGGGAGGGCCCCTTTTCTCCCTTCTATCCCCAAAGCCAAGTTCCAGGCACGGTTTCACGTTAAAATCATGTTCCCATGGGATGCAAAATTCTTATTATACATTTTTTATTTTATAAATATGTATTTGTATATTATTGGGGGGGGGCACTGGAGCTCCAAGTCAGAGAGCCTCGAGCATGCTGGGCAAGCACTCCACCACTGAGCTATGGTCCCAGCCTCGAATATCTTTACTCTTGAGTTACTAATTTTACCTTTTGCCCCTGATCCCAACCGGGGCTCGCTCTTCTTTGCAGCCCTGGTCTCTTTTAAGACCCATAATCCTGAGTTCAAAACTCATCTGCAGGGACCCAGGCTACAGCTGTGACCCAGGGCCCGCCCTGAGACTACACTTTGTCTGGATCCAGATCCACAGTCCTCCTTTTCCGGGAGCCTCCAAGTTAAATTTCTTGCCGACTGGAGAAGGTGGGGCCCAGAGTGACATGGGCCTAAAGTACAGACACAAAGCCCCGAGGCAAGGGGCCTCGGACTAGCTAAATCCAGGTTCAAAACTGAGATGACGATGTTTCCATCTGCTTGATGAACAGAGACCCAGGGTCTCTACAAGTTGTGCCTTCTACAGAGATTTGGGTGACAAACAGGCAGAGTACTTGTCGCCAGTAGACAAGAGAAGTCAGGATCCTGCTCTCGGGCTAAGGAGACAAATTCCCACGGCCACGTGGGAGCCCTGGCCCAGGAGTCAGTTTCCACAGGCCAGCAGCGGCTTCCGAATTTCAGTACACCCTTTCTCTCCTGGCCCCCAGCTGGTCATCTCCTTAGGCTGACCACCAGCCCCATCCTCTACCACACAGAGCTGATACAGCAATCAGGTCCCCTCCACCAACCAAAGAACCCACAGGACAGTCTTCCTAGACCATGCCCTGGGAAACAGCACCCCCTTATAATCTGGTCAGTGGTTTGCTGGCCCCCTGGGGACACAGTATCTACAATCACTCAAGTCTGCTCCCTACTAAACCTAGAATCTCTGTCATGGCAGGGCCCCTGTGTGCCCATCCCTAGGTTTAGGGTTGGACTGCTCAGTTTCACTAGAAGACACTTTCTGTACCCCAAATGTCTCCGGCCAACAAACAGGTCTAGGTGTGGTCAGAAGTGGGGTGCTCTGTGCTCTTCTGACTTGTTCCCTCAATGAACAACGCACTGGGGAGATATACCCAAGGCCCAGGGACCCTGGCAAGAGGAAAAAGGAAGAAATGCTTATTTATTGGAAGGTGATGGTTCAGAATACGTCCCCAAGCCCCGGAGGCTGCCAGACCGACCTGTCCTGACCAATCCCCAGTAGCAATGACTATGGGTACCCTCCCCCAACAGAACTGTCCACAAGCAGGGGCACAAGCTGAAGCCACCAACCCAGAAAGCCGCAACAGTTAATGACAGGGTGTTCACAAGCAAATACCCAATACCAGGCAGCAAACAAAAACATGGTGGTGTGCCCACAAATCCCCACAGGCTCTAGCCCAGAGCTGAGCCGAGAAGAAAACTTTTGTGAAATCAGCTGAGCATGGGAGCCCACATCTGTAATCCTAACACTTGGTAGTTAGAGGAAAGGAGGGTCAGGTGTTCAAAGTCATCCTCAGCTGCAACAAGGCCATTTGGGGCTACATGAGACCCCGCCTCAAAATAAAAAAAATAAAGATCTGTGAAATAGGTTCCTACCTCACCCAGAGTGGGAAAACAGAAAGAACACTGAACCAAGACCTAAAAAAAGAAGTTAAAACCCACTGGGCAGTGGTGGCACATGCTTTTAATCCCAGCACTCAGGAAGCAGAGGTAGGTGGATCTCTGAGTTTGAGACCAGCCTGGTCTACTGAGTGAGTTCCAGCTAAAGCTGTGACACAGTGAAACCCTGTCTCAAAAAAAAAAAAAAAAAAAAAAAAAAAGTTAAAACCCAGCAGAAGCCATGTTTTCCTTTAAACAGATGGGAGGCAATGGAACAGCCCCCCAAAAGTTCTCTCATCAGCCACCAGATGTACCACTGGGGTCACTGTAGTCGGTGGCCCCAACCCCAAGCAGACAATGCCAAGGCTTTGGTAAGACTAAAACGGTGAGGTGTGGGGAAAAGAACTCCGGAAGCGGATAGACGATACCTGGTCACTTCCCAGCTCTCAGGTCAAAAAGTGGAAGGCATGCCATAAGATGGAATTCAGTGACTCACATCTCTGGGGAGCCCATCAGGGGATGACCAGATAAACTCAGGCCAGAGTCACAGCCCATCTTCTGCAGGCTTTGGATGTCTGTTTCTCTCAGCACTTGGTGGGGACACAAATTAGTTAAAGATGAAGCCAAATGTTCCATCCCTTCCAGCAGAAAGAGCCCACTAGGACCACCATGCCCCACACCACGGTGGCTAAGACAACTGTCCCCAGCTGTGTCCCCACACCCTGACTTCTGTGGGGAGACCACCCTTCCTTATACCACCTATCTGCTGGGGACACTCTGAGCTCTAGGGCAGAAGCAAGATCTCTGATAATCACATCTCTGCTCCTTACAGCTCTTCACAGAACCCAAAAACAGGCTTGCACCCACGTTCCCTTGGATCTCGGTAACAGCCATTTCTGTGTATCCCCACTTGACAGAGAGCACTGAGCTCACCCAAGTCAAATCCCATCTGGAGTTAAGCCAAGACAGCTAGAGATCAGGATTTGCCACAAGAAGTGACCAGGGTCACTGATGGAATGGCAGGCCAAGCCTTTCTCCGCACCAAGACTCCAAGGGGCTGTCACCTACTCCACTCAGCAC